>APFE030466806.1:0-31079 GCA_000404065.3 Pinus taeda | reverse complement strand
GAATGGAAGAAGGACAAAGAAGTGTGGCCACTCATTCAAAAGTTGTAGAATATCCCAATTCAAACAATATTCCCAGAAATTGAAGAGGAAGGAAAGATCATATTGGAACCAGGAGCAATCATAGAAACAAGAACCTGACAGCTAGGAAATCGATCAATTTCAAAGTATCTCATCAAGTGGAAGAACTTGCTCGCTGAATATTCCACATGGAAGGACAAATTTTTTATACAGAAGCATCAAAAAATACTCAAGCGTTGAGGACAACACTTTTTGGAGAGGGGCATGTTAGGCCCCTATACTACTAGTGTAACCCCTTATTGTTATTAGTAAAACCCCCTTATTATATTGTTGCACCCATGTAGTCCCCATATTGTTACTATTGTGCCCCATAGAAGCCCACTATTGTTATTATTACGCCCTTAAATTATTATTGTTATGTCGGCTCTGATTATATTATGACCCCTTAGACTCCTATATATAGAAAGGAGGTATTTTCATTTGTATCATCAAAGAATTGTTCATTTGGGTAAAGTAAAGAAGGTTTCCCCCTCGAAGAGGCTGAATTCTAAGGCATTCAACTATCTCTTCTATCTTTTTGTGAGTTGGTTTCATAACACCTTACCTAATGGGAAGACACTTCAAGGTAACGACGGATGATGATAGTCTTAAATAATTTTTAGAACAAATATTATCTTCAGAAGAGCAATAAAAATGGGTCACAAAGATGTTGGGTTATGATTTTGAAATTATTTACAAAAAATGGAAGAAAAATGTTGTTGCAGATGTACTCTCAAGAAAGTTTGAGGACGTGGAAGCATTGTTTTGTGCCATTTCTGCTATCCAACCAGATTGGATAAATGAAGCAAAGGATGAATTGAATAATGATGAAGAAGTGTGGGAAATCATTCAAAAGTTGCAACAAGATCCCAGTACATCTGATATATTTAGCTGGAAAAATGATTTGTTATGGTACAAAGATCACTTATAGCTCTATAAGAATTCCTAACTCAAACAAAAGATTCTTTTGGAATTGCACACCTCTCCCTTAGGATGGTAGTCAGGATATTTAAAAACTTACCACATGGTTAAGAAGGATTTTTTTGGGATGGCCTTAAATCTGATATTCAAAAGTTTATGGCAGAATGTTTTGTTTCCAATGAAATAAATTTGAGACCATTAAGACTCTGGGTCTGTTACAACCTTTATCCATTCCAAGTCAATATTGGGAGGAAGTTTCAATGGATTTTATCATAGGTTCACCCAAGTCAGAAGGAAAGAGTGTCATCATGATGGTCTTTGATAGACTTACCAAGTTTACACACTTTTGTGCATTATCTCATCCATTTAAAGGCAGTACAGTTGCTACTTCATTTATGGAAACAATTCAAAAGCTACATGGAAACCCAAAGATTATTCTAAGTGACAGAGATCCCATTTTCACTGGAAATTTTTGGACATAATTAATTTCTTCTCTCGGTAGTCAGTTAGCTTATAGCTCATCTTATCATCCCCAATCTGATGGGAAAACTGATATAGTGAACAAATGTTTGGAAGAATTTCTTCGTTGCTTTGTATATGATAAACAAACACAATGGGTCAAGTGGTTACCTCTGGCTGAACGGTGGTACAACACTTCCTTCCATACTATAGAAAAAATGACCCCATTTATGGCACTTTATGGATATCATCCACCGTCCTTCACATCATATTTAAGAGAAAATTCTAAGGTTCAAGTAGTGGAAGATCACATCAAGCATTAACAACAAGTTCTCCAACTCTTAAAGGATAACCTCACATTGGCATAAATCTAAAAGGTACTTATCTTTAATGAGAGGTGATCATCTCCTTCTTGAACCATCCTTCAAGAGCCATTACTGTCCATTATCCATATAACAATGTTTCCTTCAATACATTCAATCATATTCATCAACAACTAGGCCTAATTGAGACTAGCCCAACTAGGATTATACTAAATCTATCTTAAGTGCTAGAAAAAATTCTCATTAATCATGTTAGGGTTTCAAAACTGGAAACTCAATACTTTATCTTATCTTAGGTTTTCTTCCAAACCCTAACCTCATGATGTACATCAAACCCTCATAACCAAATTTCCCAGGGTTTCCTTCAAACCCTAGAAATATTTTAGGTCTCCTTCATCTTCTCTTGCTTCCATCAAAGGTGTCTTCTTAGGGGTGATCTCAATGAGTTTTCTTTAGCCCAAATTTGATGCATGCTAATTTTTCTTAGGTAAATATTTTTCTTAGATTTAAATAATTTCATTTCATTATTTACATATTGAATTCACCCCACAACATCATAACATTATTCAACAACATATGAAACTATATAGAAAGAACAATATTCTCATCAATGCAATGAAACATAAAGGAAAAATAGAATAAAAACATTCACACATAGAGACATCAGGATTGGTCTGAGACCAGGGAAAATCCCCACAAGGAGGAAAGCCCTTTCAAATTCTTCTTCTTATTATATTGTCATAAAATGTTTAATAAAGAGAGAGTACAATAATCCATATCTTCAACCACAAAACTGTCCAGTAAAATCAACTAAGCAACATCCAAGATATGAATGCAAAAATACTAATAATCAAAACTATGATTCAAAATCATGTGGTCAAATTTCATCATTTGCGGTCAATTGTCGAAATTTGCGGTCACGTGAAAAATGAAACCCTAGTTTCCAGCCACATTGAGAGAGTGTATGTGTGTGTGGTTGAAATGTTCCAACTACATGGATAAGCCTACATGCTTGTGGTTGCAACTGAAGATTCCTTGTAGCAATCCCACAGCTACAAATCAAATCCCTAGATAACACATGTGAGCTTCAGACCCTACAATTTTAGACACATATGAACCAATCCCCACGAACAACTTCAGACCTGTGAGAGCCAAACCAAATAAATAAGAATTATTGATGATGATCAAATGATGGTCACTTGACTTGTATTTATAAGCTTCCAAGGGTGTCCAATTTCCTTTTGGGTAGACCTATAATTTTGTGCACATGTGGGTTTCCATATTAAAAATATATTTTTCTTTAACCAAAATAAATTCTTTCAAGGGATAGAAGGGGCCTTCCTTGATAAGGAAGATTGTCCAATGGAGGGAATTTGTCCCTGAGCTGCGAAATTGACATTAAGAAGCAACATAGAAGATATTAAGGCCCATAAAACAAAAAAAGAAAAAACTATTGATTAGGTGCTTCGGGTGGAGGCACCCTAGGGCTTTGGGTTAGAACCCCAACATAGTGGAAGCAAACTACAACAAGAAATAATCATATAGCTCAGGCAAGATGCTTATATTATCAAACTACGTAAGAGTGACCGCACCCGGATTTCCTTCGTTCGAGTAGGTCCCGTAGGGTTCAGACCCTCTTCAACTCCCAATGTTCTTCAAACCTAAAAATCATTCAATTCGAACATACATAGCAGTATAGAAGTAAAGTATATTCACGAAATTGACTTTATATCATATAAGCAAATGATTGATCATACATCAAAACAACTTTCATATATGAATTAAAACATAATTTGATGAATAAACATAGTTAATTTCGGAAACAAGACAACATTTCTTTTATTGTAGTAAGCTATAAATAACATGGAGAGGATTCACATGAGTCTTCTTCTAGCTCCAGGAAAAACCGTCCTATAGATTCGTCCTATCCCAGCCTTGAACAATCTTCTTCCATCACCAACACCATGATATCTCAAGAAAAAGGAAGGATATCTATAATCAAGGAAACAAGTGTTTCCTGAAGCTTGGGGAAGTGCAAGAGGCATAGGGATTCATCAGACTCAGTTAGGGATAATCTTAGTATAATAACTCTATCTCCTCTCCTTCTGAAGGCCTTCCCATAGAGGTTTGTTTGTACCTCCCCCAATTAGTTTTTAGTTGGGAAACAGTTGGGCCACGGGCAATAGGAGGTAATAAATAGGTAAAACCCGTGAAATACACCCATAATTAAGGAAATTTAATTATTTTAAGTGTTTTAATACATATACATGGGTTGGGTATTGACTGACCCGCGTGTACACGCTTTTAGCTTAAGGAAAGGTAGCATACAGAGAATAAAACACTGTTTTGTTTTATATATTTGGACCAAGTCTGGAAGGAGAGGTTTCCCTTGGCCAAAAACAATGCAACACATATAGCAAGAGTGGTAAATAGTGCTATAACAGATGCCCCCTAATAGATGAGGTCAGAAGGGGTACATGATGGCCGAAATGTATTAAGTGTATGGAAAGAATCATGTCGAGACTGAGAAGGACTTCACCAGGATTCAGCCTGCCAAGCCATCGAAAGAGATCAGAAAGAAACTACTATTTGAGGTGGGCATACCCATGCTCAGAGAAAGTAAATCATGTCCACATATCAAGTAGAAGTGGATCCAATATGTATATTAGTATAAAGGAACTAAAAGTACATAATGGGTCATCTGATCGTGATCGAAAAAGTACATGTTTGAATATCACATATAAGAAGATGATCAATGATGCTGAAGGATGAAGCTGATCATTGATGTCAAAAATTGATCCCAATAGTACCAAACGAACATGATGGAATAAAATGATACCATATCGCAACTCAGATGCCAGCATGTAAGATGTCGCAGTGAAGAACTGCAACATATAAAGTGGATGGTGTCAACTATTAGCAACATGAGCAACTGACAAGTGAACCAAAAGATGCTAATGCAGCTCGAGGTCTTCACCAAACACCGTGTTGCATTTCTACACAATGGGAATGAATGATTTGAGGTCAACCACGTGAGAAATTGTTTCATTACCAATCATTGATGTATACCATTAACAAACACAAGACTACTCACCGATAATGAAAGTGAGAGTCAAGCTACCCAATACAATATAACAAGTGCGAATGAATGAGATAAAGTCGAACACTTGAAAGAATCTATCAATTAGGAGACAATGATGGTTTCCCACTATCAATAGTGAAGGAATCTGACACTGATGATTGCAAGCCCCTAGGTACTGCCAAATGGACTCTATATCTTTTTCCTAGAGCAAATGAATTGTAGTCGATAGGAAAATATTTGCTAGAAGGAAGACATTAAGGCATCCTTCATCAATCTAGCGTAAGTGTAACCCGTAGGCCAATAATGTGGAAGGAATCAGATGAAAAAGATGTAGTAACCCAACCGAATCATGTTTCTGGTGTACACAAGATGTAGCTAGCGCACGATAGAAACCCTTTGAACCAACCAATAATGAAAGCTGACATAGAGGCGAGGAATCCACCAATAGGGTCAAATGGAAACCAAGGTACTGCATGAATCCCAATGTGTCATAATGAAAGCTGATGTCGAACATAAGGGAAACCACTCAGTCAAAGAAACTTGATACTGATCGATGCTAAGCACAAGATGACCTATCAATAATGAAAATAGGGCTAGGGTGCGTCTCTAGATCTACCCTCAGAGCAATTTGTCGTAGTTGATAAGAACAAGACCCGCTAGCAAGAAGTCAATGGAGACTTTCTCAAACCGGACTGAGCAAAGGACCAATATAACTGATGTGATGACAAACATGACACTGACGACCATGGATGGCCGACTGAAAAATAGGTCAAGAGACACTGAAGAGAGGCCGACTCAGGGTTACTTCCCTTGAATAAAAGCATGACTCGATGATCACTGTATGGTAACATATGATAACTATGTATAAGTTTGTCATGCAAGAGGCATAAGCAAACATTCCATATGATTGGAAGAGGTAACCAATCAGAGGAGTACTGACTCAATAACAAGGTTAAGGCGCTCCTAAGTCAAACAAAATCCCTCCCCAATGGAGGAAAGACTTTCTTTTGAGTGCTTTGTATAAAGGTGACACAACTGACTCTAGCTGCCAAAAAAATATGGAAATGTTGTCCCGTTCCCACTCTTTTTGGAATATATAAGTTTTTTGCTTTTTCTTTAAGTTGGAAAAAGAATAAAAGAATGCTAGAGTATGGTGCAAAGAATGAGTGTCAGAGAAACAAATGATCTAGTTCCTGGGAGGGGAACATTTCTATGTTCAATGCTGGGAGGCGAAACTAGTCAAGGACACTCAAAGGGATGCTCTTTCCACAGGTAAAAGGATGCGCCAAGTTTTAGAAGCTAAGTGATTGCATGGATGACTTTGCAGAAGACATGGCTTAAACATGAGTCCAAGTGAAACTGGCTCAAGGCCAAAAGGTGCAGATAGTCAAAATGCAATGCAATAGTAAAACTCAACACAAAGGAGCATCTAGGGTATAAGGCCATAAATTAGCATGGAAGAAAGGAGAATGTGTCTTCAATGCATCAGTCATGGTAGGACTAAAGAGGACTCCCGAACCTACTCAGTATAGCAGCATGGGAAACCAATGTTAGCGAGGTTCTAACTAAGATGCCCATGTAAAGGATGGCTCTACTATCGCATCATGATTTAAGAATCGGTGAGTGAAAATGGTTTTCTAACCAAGATATGATGGGATCGACCCTACAGCTAATGTATCGCTGAATTGAGGCTAGTATGCAAGATGTAGCGAAAAATGGTTTTCCCTAACCTAAATGCCAATGAGAGAACGATACCTATCATGATGGATCAATGGTCATGGGACCGAAACAACATCTCAAAGAAGTCTCCAAAATTTCCTGTAAAAACAACCCACTCTCGATAATCCAAGCCCATAGGTAAAAACATCCATGAGACAAAAATCAATTTTTTTAAAACTATTTTGTAATTTCAAAGTTATATAATGACTTTTGGAGTCACAATTATTTCATTTCTGTTTGGAGCAAATATTTGTGGAGCAAAATGAAGCAAGCTTTCCTCTGAATGACTGGACCATTCAAATCACCCCAAAGTCTCCAGGTAATCCTCAAATCCTACTTGCAATGTTTTATGATAGTTTTTAGAATTTTTTTCAAAGTTTTGACTGTGGGAAACTATGCCAAAAAATTCAACTCTGTGTACACACGGGTTGGATGTGAGCCACCTACCTATACGACAGCCCTACACACAACTGTGTGTAAAGGGAACCAACATATATGTGAGTTAAAGTTTTAACATATAAAATAATAGTTGAAACTTCAATTTTTTGCAAGATGACTATCACTTGGAGGGAAAGAGAGCATACCACTATTGATAATGAGGCAATGAATGACCAAAATGCATTGGATGCTTTGAGAGGCTGTGGCTTACTTAAGTTCTTCCAAATGGCAAATATGAAATCCAATACGCGCTTACTAGAACTTTTGATCCACTAATGGAGCATAGAGGATGACACTTTCATGAAAGACCAGATGCATCTACGGATTGAGGTTGAAGATATCTATTTTATTACCGGTCTCTCCCGAAGAGGGGAGGTCATGCATTCGACATGCCCGATGAGAGGTAGTCTTTCAGTGGAAGACTATGTCCATATATAGTGTCCTAGATATCTAGAGAAGATTGGAAGTCAAATTCCAATCAAACATGTGGAAGTTTTATCCTTGAGGATTTTTTTGTTTACCATTGCAGGGTAAATGGGTTAGCTTCCTTGCATTAGGTCTCACGAGTATCCATGAGCCTAATAGTGGAATGTCTTACCACAATATTTGATTGGTGCACGCCTCTTCTGACTAACATGAAGAATCAACCGACCTCTATACAGAAGGGTCAAACGAAGAATTTTGGATACGGAACCATATTGTGTTCATTCTTTAAGAGGGTACCTAGGCTACGTCCCAAAGTATCAATGTCCATCAACAACCCTAGAGATCCACGAATGGGTAGATGGGCGAACTTGATGAAATGCCTTAGGGGCAGTGACGTGCCTAGAATGAATTTTGATGATGAGTTTTTCACCTGGTGGGATCAACAGATCATCGCGGTCGATCACTGCCCATATGTCGGCATGGATTTACAAGGAGATCCAGACCTAGTGTTACCACCAAATGCGGCATGGGGAGACATAGGTAACAATTTTTAAGTTTTTGTGACTTTTTAAAGATTTTTTGGATTTTTATTATGAAATGAACTTAGAAAATATTTTTGATGAGACAAAATACTGACAAAATATAATGACCATGTTCCAGATGTGGGTCTAGTGAGACTTGAGGGATTTCTGAGGCACAAGCATTTGTTATAGACATATTTGGGCATTGCAACCCCAATCATATATGTAGATAAAGCAAGGGCTCTTTAACCCCTAAAAGTGTTGTTTCATGCCCTAAAGGATCATGTTCAACTGATTACATCATTTCCCAGAAGTTCCACCTGAAAAACTACTCAGAACTGGCCAAAACTGGACCATACTGACTACTCCATGGTCAAGGTGTGATGCATACTGGCTGCTACACTAGCCAGGTGTGATGCATACTAAAAGAGCCTTTTGTGGGGTGCGATGAGTGAGAAGAGACAAATGGCAGAGATAATTTGCTAAGTGGATGCTCATGGAATATTCTAGAAACTTCTCCTATGACACTTTCTTCTCTGAATTCGCCCAGGGATGAGTAAGAGATCAAAGAAATCTCCAAGTGGAGCCAAGAACTATCAGTGGAATGGCACTAATAAAAAACCCAGAGTTGACTCACCTCCTTGCAAGACATCTTATATGGACCCCTCATCTGAGAGATCTAGAGGCTGGAATTTTTTAATTTGTAAGGAAGTTGTTGGGCCATGAATACGACCACTTTTTAACACTTATTCCATCCATTTTTACTCTTCTCTATTATATCATTTGTTATATTTATCATTTAAATCCATTTTATAAATGATTTATGCTCTTATGGATGAATATTATTTATTTTCCTTTATTTCTAATAAATTGATGATTATGCATGATTTTATCCATGATAGTTTTAATAAATTGGTTATAATATTATTCACCATTTTTAGCCTCCAAGATAATTTCCAGATTGAAGATTTGATCATTAAAAGTGCCAACTCAGAAATGCGCTGGAATAAGGAGTGACAGTTTTGCGGTTGAGATTCTGAGCAAATGAAGAAGAATCTGGAAAATCTGGAACATGGGTTTTGTCCAGAACGGACCCAATTAACTTTTTGAAAGAACAGTTTGCCCAAATTCGGCTTGTATTGAGAGAAACGCAGGGTTATTTGAGCACGATTTTCTCAGATTTGCTGTTGCGGCCGTCCTCCAAATCTCAGCTGCAAAGCCAAATTCGTCTTGCTTTTGTTGAGAGATGGAAGGAAATATATTTTCTTTTTGATCAAATGGTTAGAATCAATCTAATTTTGTAAAAAAAATCATGTTATACTTATCTTTATTGTAATTTCTCTCTGATCTCTCTATTTAAATGAAAGCAGACATCAGAGATGGCGATGACTTCATGATGACCTTAGGGATTTGAATGATGGAATTGAGGATTTAGAATTAGAAATTTAGAATCAAGAATTCATGATAGGATAGGAGGAAGAAAGGATTGTTTTATGCTGTAAGTCTCAAAGCTTCAACTGTTGTAATGATTTCACCATTTAATGATTAATACATGATTTGAGAGTTGCTGTTCATTCTGTTCATCTGAAGTAACCCAGCAGCGTCCGCTGGCGGCTAAGGGCCCAACCTCTGGTGGAGTACGCTGCTGTTGTGTATCATATCTTTACACTTTCTTTTGTATCATTATAACTTGATTTCTGCGTGGTTTGCTTATCTTTATTGCTCAGTAATCTGATATGCTTTTCATGTGCTATTCCATGCTCTGCTACGATTAATTCATTAATGGTTCTTTCAGGAAATCCGTGTAGTGACTCTGCATTGCATGATTGAATCTTTTCAGAGTTGATTGCATGTTATTAGTCTAAACCAGCTATTTCTGTTACAGAGCGTCTGTACTGAATATTACTGTTATTGGATTCATTTGAAATCCCGATTATTGGAATCCGAAAGTGATGTTATTCTATTTGGAAACATAGTCGTATTATCCTTAATTGTCAGATTACTATATTAATGTGAGGTGTGCATATATGATCGATTACTGCTGTTCCATAATTCATCAATGAGTGCTGTTCCATAAAGTACATTCCATCCAGTTTGCCTTAAGAGAGAAGATTGTTATTTCATCGCAAAGTGTGAGTTTGGTTCAATAGAGCAAGTTTGGTTCTGACTCGCGAGACTTAGTTCTTTTGATTGCTGTTCCATTTACTACCATTCTATTTTAGACTTGCTGTTCCATTTCCTATTTGCTGTTCCATTTTACTTTCTGCTGTTCCATTTACTTGCATTTGCTGCTTTGGTGTGAGAGAAGGTCTAAGGCTGTAGTGAGCCTCAGTAGTTGCTGCCTAGCTTCCAGACCTATGGTCCATGCTCTAATTTCCTTTCCATCAGTTTCTAGAGGGATGGGTTATCGCTTCCGCACCCTTGACTGATAAGCTTCCTTGTGTGATTTTATCCTTTTGAAGTAATTTAGTCATAGTTTAGCATCCATTTACTCTTGTATTTTCTGAACACTATACTACTAAGCATTACTCTTGAGTAAATAGCCGCCTCAGACTGAGTACAATCTTGAAATAAAAATTCGTCCCTGGGTTGACAATTAATGTGAGGTAATTAGGAGTTAAAATGACCCTTTTTATCGCTCCACAGAAGTGTTGTTGGTTTCTCTTTGAGAAGGAACATTGTATTTTTGGGAGATCTTGATTTTCATGAGGTGAAGAGGGCTTTGATGCTGGGAGGATGATTCTAGATCAAACAGTTGGGTTGTAATCCTCTCTCCTACTATTGATAAAGTTATTTGAGTTTTCCTCCATGTAGTCGTGTATTTGTGAATCTTGTTATTTGTGAATGCAATTGTATGGTCAATGTATTTCTGATTCTACATTGTTTATGGTATTATAGATCTCGATGCTTTGATGGTGTTTTGTTGCTTTGCCTCTACAGGTATTCTCCAAAGTGGGACAGGTAGGAAAAGAGTGGCAAGCTCTATCAAGGGAGAGAGGAAACAAGTAAGGAGCCAAGCGAAAGATTCAGGTTGGTACTCTTTGCTTCTCTCTTATCTATCATACATAAAGGAAATCACAAGTTACTTTGATTGTTTGTTTCTAAGATAGCTACCCATCTTAGTGGGACTAGCAGATCGAAAAGACACTAGTTTTCCTGGAAACAAAATTATGACTCCGCTGGGGAGCAAGTAGTTAGTTAGTTTGTTATTGTTGTTTGCTTTATAAACTACAGACGAAGCCTGAAGTTAAGCCAGCTAGCCTTTGAATTTCTCTTGCTATGCAAGTGCAAAGAAGATCAACGCTGCTTCAGTCAATCTTTAGGTTGGTTTATGAAATGAACATCTGACTTGCAAACATCCCAAGTGCCCTGGTGGTAGCTCAATAACCTCCTAAGATCATACCCCTATACTTTGGTTTTACTGTCTATCATAGCTTAGCATAAATCACTAAAGTTAACTACAAATTTTGAGCAAAAACCAAACTCAGCTTCATTCTCTGGTCCATCGCACCGTCTATAACTGGTAGCCTGTATGCATCGCACCTCCCATGTGTTGCAGGTGAGATGCATCCCTGTTTCCCTTAAGGATAGGTGTGATGATTGAATGATATTGTTTTCCTCCTTAGAATTTGGTTTTTTCTCCTTGTTTTAAGCTCTATTAAGTAGCTTTGTTGCTTATGATCAATATCTCATTGCTAAAGCCTTCTTCCTTTACATTATTCAGCCTCCATTGATCAAGATTTATGAATGTTTTTTTTATGTATTTTTCATCATTTACAACCCTCTTTTGTCAAGAGTATCTTAATCGACCTGTCATTTTTTGATTCAAAAGTGTCGTAACTGTCGTTTTGAGTCAAGAAGAAGAGTGTTGTAAAGTCTTCCTCTTTTAGATAGTTGATTGTACTTTTCTCATTGTATTTGATTTGAATTGTCAATATTTAAAGTGTCAAAAGCAATTTTCCATTCAAAATTGAAAGTGTTGTTTTAGTCTTCCTTTCATTTTGAAAAGAGATTGTTGAAGTGTCACTTTGAAGAAAATAGTTCAGATCTGTACTTAGTTTTCCTTTTTGGCATTCTCACATTAAGGAAACAGAAAAAAATACATGCATGTGCATTTGCATTTAGACTGCATGTAGAAAGTGATTTAGGAAAAGTGCATTTAGTGTGTGCTCTCTGCTGTCTGTTGAAAGAATCGTACTCTTCTTTCCTTAGTAGCTAGGATTTTCATTGCCAAAAAAAAACAAATGACTGTTTATCATTTTAGATTGCATATTTAGGAATTTTACATCTACATCACGCGGTGAACCTTGAAAGACAAAATTCTAAAAAATATCAACTCTAAAATAAACCTCAATGAACATAAAAAATTCTTTGGAACCTAATGCAACACATCTAGAAGTCTAGGCTAGAGACGTGTTCCAGCGTCGTAAAACCTGGTAACTATCATTTTCATTGAAGGTTGGGTGATTCCTCCTCTTTGATACAACAAGTGCTAGTACAAACTTGTGCTCCCCGTACCATTGAGTATATATTGGGAGACAACAATAGGCTGATATCCTTTATCCTTAGGAAGTTGTGTTTTCTTCCCTATCAATTGCAATGCACTGAACACAACATTCGGGAAGATTGACTGCCGTACGTAAAGTCCTTGGTAATTTCTTTTTAATTTACCACCAAGGTGTATATTGCAGTTTTGTGATTGGTTTGGTGATCCCTCTATCTAGATTTCCAGAGTAGTCACTTTCGTTCCTTTCCAACTCCTTAAAAGAAAAGGTCCATCTGAGCACTTGTCACTTTGGGCTCTTTAAAAATTGAAGGTGACTAGAGTCACCTTTAGCTTTTTCTTGACTCTTAAAAATTGAAAAAGCAAAGTTGTGTCAAAGCATCATAAAATTTATTTAATTCAGAATAACTTTTTACCTTTAATTTTTGAGTTGATCAAGTAATCCGCAATTGTGGAAAAAATTCAATCAAAACCCTGTCGTTCGCGGAGACTAGTGAGTCAAACATCTTTGACTCCAGAGGTGAAACCATTCCGGGAAAAACGGTCTCATTTAACTGAGTCGAATTCTCCTAGTCTATTTGAAACTTGTGTTTCAACATCATCAGAAACTCTAGTTACTCCAATTATTTATGGTACATCTACCTTTACAGAAGAAGTTCCGAAGTTACAAGAGGACATTAGAACTGATCCTAGTGTAATGGTAAACACTTCTATCCCTAAACTAGATCCATCTAGGGCTGATCCAAAAACTGAAGTTCACTTACCTGAACATTTGGAAGTTGAGTTCCAGAATTCAGAAGGTATCACCCCACTGGTGTCTGTTACTGTAGAAGCTATACCTTCTTCGGCGCTGGAAATATTTTACAGACTTGACGGTTTACCTCTTCCACCTGGAATTATTACTATAGAAGAGATTATAGAGGATTTTCCATCCAGTACCCCATTGTATTTTGGAACTAGGATCCACCTATATCCTTCTACTACAGAAGTTAGTTCTTTTAATCACCCTTCATCGCAAGTTCTTGTCGAATCGCTAGGGAATCTTTTGGATATGCTAAATATGTCTAAACAACCATCAACATCTAGGACTGTGTCATCTGATACAACAGTAGCAGAGCCTCCTACTGCTACTCCGACAATGTTTGCTGGTATTCCATCTGTTCCAACTAGTTATCAACTGCTAGATGGAGTCCACCCAGGGACTGTTTCGACAACATGGTCTGTTCCTATTTTTTCATCCGGAATATTATCTGGAATTTCTTATGTTGAAACTCAGCAAATTGATCCTTCACATCAATATCAATTTGGGCAGTGCAGTCTCTAAAGACCAATTTATCCTTATAACAGTGATTGCCACCATATGGGGGGTTGTATGCTTTTTCATTGTTCCCTCCGGGAGAACAACCATATGAGAGTTCACGACAAAATGTAGGTCAAACTGAAATTACATCCAATGGTTGGGTACCAATACTGCCTCAATAGCCAAGAGTTTTATATTCAATGTAACCAAATCAACCTGTGTCAAACATTCCCAGTACACCTGCTATTGTGACTGTGTTGCAAGTACAAGTGTCGCTTGTTGTATGTCAACCTCAAGTCTCTCAGGTCATAATACAACAACCTCTTGTCTCCACAGATCAATCACAACCTCAGATTAGTGCCTCCTTAACTGGAGAGACTCAGGCTCAAACTGGTACTATCACCCCTCATCTTGGTCAAACATCCAATATTGGACAATGGCAAATGGTCCAACAACCATGGTTGGTACAATATCAACAACCACAATTCCAGCAAGCTTACCTAGGACCTAAGCAACAAAGCTTTGTAGGTAATGGGCAACCGTATTTTCAAAATGATTACCAACAATCATATTATAATGGTTGTGCCCATCAATCTTATCAAAGTTATCAGCATCAGATACATTACGCTGGTATACATAGACCTACTGCTTAGTGAATCCCATCTTATCCTGGGTATGCTTCGCCAAACCTGAATCAACAGTTGCCTTTTGTAGCAACTTTAGAATTACCGGATCTGAATTGGCTGATAAATTATCTAATTGCTTGCGCCCCTTGGTGGCCAGCAATTCCTCATAAACTTCCCTCTGATATTCCTAAATTCAATGGAAATCCGGGTGAAGATCCATTGAATCACGTAATGAATTTTCATTTGTGGTGCTCATTTAACACCCTCAATGATGATTCGATTAGGCTTCACCTTTTTCAGTGAATGCTAACTAGTTTTGCAGTGAAATGGTACATTGAATTTCCTAGAGCTTCATTTGACAACTTCAACACCTCGCCACTACCTTTCTAACCCACTTTTAGTTACCTATAAGGTACAAAACGAGAACAAAACTCCATACTAACTTTAAACAGACAACAACCACTCACATATCTGATCATATTCATGAGTGGTGACGTCATCATTGAATGGTAAAGACGTATATTCCTAATCAGCTTCTAGTTGAGTGGTTTATTAAGTCATATTACCTTCTATTACATAAGATGTGGCCAAGGGAGGAGTTTTCATTGAAGAGCAAGTCATTGTTCGTGCACAATATTTAGACTTGATCTATACTCAGTCTAGCATGTTCTATGACAAAATTCTTGATGCTTCTAAACAAGAATTTTCCGTTCCTCCCCCTCCTAAATCAAACAGGGACTCTCATGCCAGTGATGGCGTTATTGTCACCTCAAGTATGCAAATTGAAAAGGCTCCATCTGGTAAAGCCCTTGCATTTTCTAGTAAAAAAGCAAATGACAAACTTCTTGCCCCAGAGGTTAATGCCGTGTCATCTGAAAAAGGGAAGGAACCAAAGCAACTAGTGGGCAAGAAGAAAGGGAAAAACAAAAAGAAGAAACAGGAAGATTTGACTCCTGAGAAACCTTTTGGAAACCCTGCTGGACGAAAGAAACCTAATCAACCATGTTTCATATGTGATGAGAACCATTAGACAAAAGATTGTCCGCATCAAGCTGAGGTCACAAAGTTCTTGAAAACTTCAAATACCTCGGTGGTATTGACTGATCCATTTCCAAACCTAGAAACCAATCTGGTTGCTATCGATCATGCTTCCCGATCCCAAGAGCTTATGTTGTCCATTTTGAAACAACAAAATGATGCTTTGATATCGACAAGGAATAAAGATTATGGGAATCCATAGATGTCAAACAACAAGGCTACAGATAAACCCAGTAGTTTAACAACAACTTCGTCAGAAGTTGTGCCACCCTTCATTCCTGAATTAACAATAAATCCACCAAAGGTAGTAGTATATAAATAGACATTATCTGGCTCAATCACCATCCGCTATGTTGACACTTGAAGTAATGCAGAATTGCCCCTCCCAAAAGAAAGCTTTATTATCAATAATATGTGGGATTGACCCAACGGATTCAAATCTTGTGGCCTTTAACCATAAAGGATATGAACCTCAGTTACTGGCCTAGCGCGGTTTCCTTATACAAGTAAAAGCCTTCAACAAGACTGTTCATCGAACAATCATTGACGAGGGGGCATCTACTTGTATTATGTCATTGAGTTGCTGGAAAAATTTAGGCTCACCACCCTTGCCACAATCATCAACAACATTAAAAGCATTCGATGGAAGGACATACATGCCATATGGGATATTAAGTAACTTGCAAGTTGAGCTGGGGGAAAGACAGTAGAAATTGAAGTCGAGGTCATTGATGGAAACCTTGAATACAATATCTTATTGGGCAGGCCCTGGATTTATGCTATGGCTGTTGTCATGTCAACATATTTCAGAAAGATTGCATTTCCCTTCCAAGGAGGAATTACAATCATTGACCAACTAACATTTCTCCCCAACAGTTCACAAGCTACTAGAAGCATTCCATTGATCCATGGAAACTCTCAAACGCTTCAAAATGTCGGAGTAGGTCTCCTAAAAGACCCTTCCTTAATGGGTACTTTTGCCCTCCCGCCTCCTAGTAATCTGGCAAAAGTGGCCACAGTGGAAACCTATCACATGAAATCTTCTACATCATCAAAGATTAAGAAGAATTGTGACCCTTTTGTTAGTGTGGATCATTGCCAGGTGTTGCCCCCAAGCCCTATAGAATTGTTCTTGCAATCAATTTTCTGGGCATGGGTGGCAAATCCAAATCAACACTTAGAAATTGTTTGGATAGACAGGTCTCTAGAATATGGCACCTCTTCCAATCCTTTGTCTCGTATACATTCTACAGACGAAGGAATCATTCATTCAATGATGATAGGAGAGGCACTATGGGAATATTGCCACCATCGTTCCCATCTTCAAGATAACAACAAAGATTATTCCAACAACCTTAATCATCCTTCAGTTTTTGATTTTCTATCAAATGCTGTAAACCTAGTGGATTCAGAGTGAAATCTGTCCAATATCAAGGAAACTATTGCCATTAATATCTCAATCAAACCTAATGTTGTAGAGAATATTCATGTTGGCAAATCTTGTTCTCCTTCAGAACTGGAAATATATTGTGCTCTCTTTCGTGAATTCAGAGATGTCTTTGCATGGTCATATGAAGAAATTCCAAGCATTGACTCGAGTATCGTTGAGAATGAAATCAAGATGTATCCAGATGTCAAACCAATACGACAACAAATTTGACTGGTGCACCCAAAGAAAACCGCTGCCATTAAGGCAGAAGTTGAAAAACTTTTACATGTTGGTTTCATTTACCCCGTTCCTCTAACAGATTAGGTATCGAATATTGTCCCTGTGATGAAAAAGAAAGTAACGATTAGAGTGTGTGTTGATTATAGGGATGTAAATTAGGCTTGTCTGAAGGACAACTACCCTACACCCTTCATCGACTAGATAATTGATGAATGTGCCAGATGCAAAATATTTTCCTTCATGGATGGATTTTACGGATACAATCAAATCAATATCCGCCCATAGGACCAATCAAAGACTGCATTTATATGTACATGGGGCATATTTGTGTACCGTAAACTACCTTTCGATTTGAAGAATGTAGGGGAAAATTTTCAGAGGGAAATGAACTACGCCTTCCATGACATCAAGCACATCGTTCAACCATATCTCGATGATTTACCGACTCATTCGCGAAAGTAGATTGATCACCTGCAACATTTGAGGGCTATATTTCTGCGTTGCCGACACTACAAGATATGACTCAATCCACACAAGTGTGTGTTTTGTGTTGGTTCTGGTTAATTACTGGGTTTTGTAGTTTCTAAGGATGAAATTCAACTCGACCCATGTAAGGTTCAAGAAATCATCGACACGCGTCCACCTTCAAATTTTCTTCAGATTCAGAAACTCCAAGGGAAAGCAAACTTTCTAAGGAGGTTCATTCCAAATTATGTTGAAATTGCTAAAGGTTATACATGTCTTTTGAAAAAAGAAGTACCCTTCAACTAGGATCAGGTTGCACAAGCTTCTTTCGATGCTTTAAAAGGTTCCCTAGTAAAAGCATCATTAATGTACGCTCCTGAATATCAAAAAGACTTTAACCTGTATCTCGCCGCTACAGATACAATCATCACGATGGTTTTAGTACAAGAAGAGAATGGAATGGAACATCCTATGTATTATTTAAGCTGCAACTTAAATGATACAGAAAGCAAGTACTCCTATGTTGAAAAGCTAGCTTTGGTAGATGTTCAAGTAGTACAGAGATTTCGACACTATATACTTTTTCTCAAAACTACCATTTTGTCAGATTGCAACCCTATGAATTACATTCTGTCGCGTCAATTACTAGGGGGAAAATATTCAAAATGGATAGCCATTTTGCAAGAGTTTGATATGAAATTCACAAAATCCAAATCAAAGAAATCTCTAGTTTTCGTAGAGTTACTTTGTGACCTCCCATCGTCGTCCAACGATATAACATTTAAAGCATCAATCGTGGATGAAACTCTGTTTCTGATATTGTCAAGCGATCAATGGTACGAAGATATATTGATCTATCTCCAAACACAAACATTTAGGCCTAATACCACTTGCTCTGAACAATGGTGTACTCGATACCAAGCAAAAGACTACATGATTGTAAGTGATACACTTTACCGTCGTGGTATCGATACAGTTCTGCAAAGGTGCCTCACGCATGAGGAGGCCAAAAAGTCCTGAATGATCGTCATTTAGGTGCATGGGGGGGGGCATCAATCTAGTGATGTTATGGCACAAAATATCTTATGAGCTAGTTACTTCTGGCCCACAATATTCAAAGATTGCATAATTGCAGTCAGAAGTTTCCATGCTTGTCAGATTTTCGATTGCAAAACCATATTACCACCTACACCGCTGCATCGAGCAATTGCTGTTGGGCCATTCGCCAAATGGGGCATAGATTTCATGACATGTAACCCCACCTTGGCCAGGGGGCATGGGTATATCATAGTTGCTTTAGACTATTTTACAAAATAGGCTGAGGCGATGCCTACATTAAACAACAATGACGAAATGACTGCGATTTTCTTTTTTAATCATGTAGTCTCTAGATTCGGTGTTCCACATGCTATAGTCATAGATCATGGATTGCATTTTTGCAATCACATGATGGTTGAATTGGCTGCCAAATTAGGACTATCCCACGATAGTTCTACTCCATATTATTCGCTAGCTAACAAACAAGTTGAGGCCATCAACAAAGTCCTGAAGCGCATGTTGCAAAGGATGATTGGAGTCCACAAATGGAATTGGTACTTAATCCTGTACTCAGCTCTATGGGCATATAGGACATCGGTAAGAAATGTGACTAGATTCACACCCTTTCAGTTGGTGTATGGCCTGGAAGCTGTCTTACCGATTCAGTGTGAAATTTCATCTCTCAAGCTCGCAATAGATCTACTTCCCAAAAATTCGAAGGAAGAGGCTCGTTTCTTGGAATTAATCCACTTGGATGAAACCCGTTGTGATGCCGCATTGGCTAAAGAAGCACATACGAAATGTGTCAAAGTGCAATTTAACAAAAATGTCAAGCCTCGTGTTTTCACAAAAGGCGACCTGGTCTTGCTTTACAATCAGGACTCTGATAAATTGGGAGTAGGTAAGTTTGAACCATTATGGATGGGCCCCTATATTGTTAAACAAGTATTAGCAAAAGGAGCCTATGAGCTGGTAGATTACGATGGGATTCCATTGTCGCAACTCCGAAACAGGTTATATCTTAAGCGTTACTATGCTTGATTAGGTGTAGTAATCTCTTTATAGATATGCTTTTGTTACATTTTTGTTTTCGTCAAGAGTTGTCATTTTGGTAAGGTAATCCACTTTGCATTTGTTGCAGATGTCAAACTTTTTGGAAGCATTCATTGGGTATGTCGACGGAGCTAGTCGTAGAACGTAGAACCTATCTTTTGTAGCCTGGGCCATTTTTGCTCCAAGCAGTGAGTTAGTGAGTTTCAGGGGGATATGTATTGGTCAATCAACAAACAACATCACTGAGTATAGCACGTTGATGGAGCTTCTCTCTCATGCCATTTCACATGGCATACACCGACTTGTTGTCAGGCTAGATTTGCAACTCGTCATTCTACAACTTACTGGTGTCTATTCTGTTCGGAACCCAGCTATATATTGAATGTTCCTAAGAGTCAGGATTTTGGAAAGGCAGTTTGATTCCATTCAATATCAACACATATCCAGAAACTTAAACACATTAACTGATTCATTAGCAAATTATGTGGACATTTGCAGCATTTGTGAAGAAAAGCATTTCAAATTGACATTTGCATCAGGATCACATAAATTAACCAAGATAAAACTCTGAAAATAAAAAATATATAATTGTTTATAGTTTTTTACAAAAAGTTTGTGTCCAAGACAAAATCAGTCAAATGACCAAAAACTCAAAAATGAATGCAGGAAAGCATCCTAGGCTAATGATGCTGGTGATAACATGTCACTACCTGTGCAATCATACGCAAGACCCTATTCCATCGACTCGACACACCAGTAGTATGGCGCTGTAATATCAAAGGTAACTCGTTGGTCCTCACATATGGAATACTAAGAGTGAGGCCCTCAACCTGATCCTACAACACTATAAGGGTTCCACTATGTCCATTTTGTGAAGGAAAACCCTCCCTACAGTCTCTCATGCTGGAACGTCAGTTTCCACCCTTGAGCGTGCTGTTGGTTGCACTAGCCCAACATCTACAAAAATATATGAGTTTGATTAGTCTTGATGACATTTAAAAAACACTAAAACATTTAAAAACTGATAAACAAAGATATGGTCAAATCATTTTACCCATAACACCCCACAGCTTGCCAGCCAATAACACCAAATCTAGGTCACCTCGGAAATCCATCCCAATGTATGGATACTCCGCAATAACCATCTCCTGACAGTTGAACCACTCAAAGAAAGCATCAGAGAAAGAAATCTGTCACTGACTTGCATGTCTGGCCATGAAATCGACCCATCTTTGCATCCGTGGTTCCCTCAGTGCTGGCAACCCCAATGAAATGTACTGTGGCTACATCAGTGGAATCCTCTCCAAGGCGAAAGCAGTCAAAATGGAACCATAGACAAAGTTCTTGGATCTTCCATTCTTTACCTTACAAAGTTGCTCTTTTATAACCAGAAGTACCACCTCACACCAGTTGAATACCTTCGGTTCCAGGAATTTCAGCGTGTACTGTATATAAGATCTGTTGGCCAAATGAAGAGTGATGCTATCAGCCAATCTAGCAAAGGTGAACAAAATGGTCCTCAAGGACCGATCAGTGACATCTTAGATATTGAACTTTCCATCCCTGCTAGGCTGAGATCCATCTCTACAAAACTGGCGGAATCCCTCACAGATTCATCCCCACGGGTGGATCCTGATAGTGAGAGAGGGGCACCACGCCTCAATAACCCCTTCAAAAAGTAGATATCCTCGATTTTCAATGGAATGGATTTTCCTCTAATCTAGAATACCTGGTTGATCAGATCCCATGCATCGAGAAAATATTGCAACAAATTAATTTGTTGCCTCATGCTAGATATGCAGAATAATTTGAGCAAACCAAAGTTTCGTAATGCAGTAACTGTGCCCTGGACGTGTAAGGCAATCATGTCCTCTTCTTCATGTTCACATTCACACCATGTGATGACCATCTTGTTCCAATGAATATTCAAAGATTGCATAATTGCAGTAAGAAGT
This sequence comes from Pinus taeda, assembly GCA_000404065.3. Lineage (NCBI taxonomy): Eukaryota > Viridiplantae > Streptophyta > Pinopsida > Pinales > Pinaceae > Pinus > Pinus taeda. The sequence continues at coordinate 9,485 of APFE030466806.1, read as the reverse complement.
TGCCATGCTTGTCAAATTTTCGACCGCAAAACCAGATTACCACCTGCATCGTTGCATCCAGTAATTGCTGTTGGGCCTTTCGCCAAATGGGGCATAGATTTCATAACATGTAACCCCACCTTGTCCAGGGGGCATGGGTATATCATAGTAGCTGTCAGCTATTTTATAAAATAGGCTGAGGCAATGCCTAGATTAAACAACAGTGACGAAACGGCTGCTCTTTTCTTTTTTAATCATGTAGTCTCTAGATTTGGTGTTCCACAGGCTATAGTCATAGATCATGGATTGCATTTTTGCAATCACATGATGGTTGAATTGGCGTTAAAGTAGGACTATCCCATGACAGTTCTACTCCATATTATCCTCAAGCTAACAGACAAATTGAGGCCATCAGCAAAGTCCTGAAGCGCATGTTGCAAAGGATGATTGGAGTCCACAAATAGAATTGGCACTTAATCCTATACTTAGCTCTATGGGCATATAGGACATCGGTAAGAAACGTGACCAAATTCACACCCTTTCAGTTGGTGTATGGCATGGAAGCTGTCTTACCGATTCAGTGTGAAATTTCATCTCTCAAGCTTACAATCGATCTACTTCCCAAAACTTCGGAGGAAGAGGCGCATTTTTTGGAATTAATCCACTTGGATGAAACCCATCATGATGTTGTGCTGGCTAATGAAGCACATAAGAAACGTGTCAAAGTGAAATTTGACAAAAATGTCAAGCCTCGTGTTTTCACAGAAGGCGACCTGGTCTTGCTTTACGATTAGGACTCCGATAAATTGGGACCAGGTAAGTTCGAACCATTATGGATGGCCCCTATATTGTTAAACGAGTATTAGCAAAAGGAGCCTACGAGCTAGTAGATTACAATGTGATTCCACTATCACAACCCTGAAACGGGTTATATCTTAAGCGTTACTGTGCTTGACTAGGTGTAGTAATATCTTTATATATATGCTTTTGTTACATTTTTGTTTTTGTCAAGATTTGTCATTTTGGTTAGGTAATCCACTTTGCATTTGTTGCATATGTCGAACCTTTTGGAAACATTTGTTGGGTATGTCGACGCAGCTAGTCGTAGAACGTAGAACCTATCTTCTGCAGCTTGGGCCATTTTTGCTCCAAGCAGTGAGTTAGTGAGTTTTAGGGGGATATGTATTGGTCAATCAATGAACAACATCATTGAGTATAGCGCATTGATTGAGCTTCTCTCTGATGCCATTTCACATGGCATACATCGACTTGCTGTCAAGCTAGATTCACAACTCATCAATCTACAACTTATTGGCGTCTATTTCGTTCGGAACATAACTATCTATCGTATGTTCCTAGATTTTGGAAAGGCAGTTTGATTCCATTTAATATCAACACATTTCTAGAAACTTAAACACATTAATTGATTCATTAACAAATTATGTGGAAATTTGTAGCATTTGTGAAGAAAAGAATTTCAAATTAACATTTGCATCAGGATCACATAACTTAACTAAGATAAAACTCCGAAAATAAAAAATATATAACTGTTTATAGTTTTTTACAAAAGTTTTGTGTCCAAGACAAAATCAGTCAAACGACCAAAAATTCAAAAATGAATGCAGGAAATCATCGTAGGCTAATGATGTTGGTGATAACATGTCATCGCCTATGCGATCATACGCAAGACCCTAGTCCATTGACTCGACACACCAGTAGTATGGTGTTGTAATATTAGAGGTAATTCATCAGTCCTCACATTTGGAATACAAGAGTGAGGCCCTCCACCTGATCCTGCAGCACTGCAAGGGTATCCGCTATGTCCAGATTGCAAAGGAAAACCCTCCCGAAAGCCTTTCCTGCTGGAACGTCAGCTGCTACTTCGGGCGTGCTGCTGGTCGCACTGGCCCACAATCTGCACAAATATATGAGTTTGATTAGTCTTGATGACATTTTAAAAACAAGGAAACATTTAAAAATTGATAAAAAAAGATATGGTCAAATCATTTTACCCATAACACCCCACATCTCGCTAGCTGGTAACACCAAATCTGGGTCGCCTCGGATATCCATGCCAATGTATGGATACTCCCCAAAAACCATCTCTTGATGGTTGAACCACTCAAACAAAGCATCGAAGAAAGAAATATGTGACTGACTAGCATGTCTGGCCATGAGATCGACCCATCTCTGCATCCGTGGTTTCGTCGGTGCTGGCAACCCCAATGAAATGTACTGTGGCTGCATCAGTGCAATCCTCTCTGTTAGAGTCGGTCTGGTCAGTCCTCCGTCAGAGATCAAAACTCTTTATGCATTTCATTTTTAGGAGTCCTACTCCATTCACTCAGCTGCATTCTGCTAGGGGCATGCTATAATCTAACGGAAAAGGTCATGCTAGTCAATTCCCCTCATGTCTGGCTCCTGCTAGCTTAAGTCTTTTGTCAATGATAACCAAATTCCATGACAGTCAAGGTCTGGTCCTTTAATGGAAAAAAGTCATTTTCGATCATTAGGTCTAGGGATTAATTAATTTGGTCTTCAACCAAAGCTATGCAGGCCAGAGTGAGGCCCTTACAAAGTTATGATTCAGAGAGTTTCATCGTCATGGTGATAGACTTCGACTGTTCTTCAAAACTCTGTTTTGAAGAAAAGTCAAACAACGTCATTTGTGATAAAATTTTCAAAACGTCGTTAGTTGATTTCTTCAGATGCAGTCATGGTTTATGTGGCGAAATGTCCTGTCATGCAATCCCTACAAAGAGTGCCGAAAATTTCATCATTTGAGCTAAAATTTCAAAGGGAAAAGTGAAATTCAGTGTTGCTTTTAAGTCAGTGAAAAAGTGTCAAAACATAACATTAGAAAAATGGGTTTTTGAAGAAGCAAAAATTTAACCCATGACTTCCAAGTCTTTATATACAAGTTTCCACCAAAATCAAAGTCATTTGCTAATCAAGGTCATAGAGAAAGAGTGCAAAGTGTTGGAGAGTGAAAAGCACACATTTAGAGTAAGTTGGAGGCAGTTTCTAGGGTGCAACACACACACATAGGGGCGCGGCGCACACAGAGCCACCCCTCAGTGCATTTTTTCAATAGGCACGACGCACACCCAGGGCGCGACACACTGGGTTTTACTCGTGGCGCACACCCACAAAGGGCCGACATCCTGCCAAATCACCTCAAATTGCTTGTGATACCCATCAAATTGATAGGTAGGCTCTATATCACGGCTTTCTCATCAAATTTTATGGATGATATGGTGGTTCTTGGCTATGTTTAATTTCCATAAAACTCATAAAACCAACCACTCAAAAAACATCAAAACTATGGTGGCTAGGGTTGGATAATTGTGGTGTTGATGCCAAGGCTCTGTTTTCCTACCATTTTTCCCTATCCTCCCTTTCTCATTTTTCCTATTATCCCTACCCTAAAACACTACCAAACCCTATCCCCTATCGCTCCACTCTTTGGTCAACATAACAACCGAAAACCCTACCTTATCAAGACCCCAAAACCTACCTTACCAAATCCCCTAACCCCCCTACATATCCCTAAACAAAACTTCTCCCCATAACCCCTATTCCTATCACATTACTCCCCTCCTAATACTCCCTTTTGTTTCATTGTTCCCCTTGGTGGCAGATATCACAAAAGCACCCAGTTTCACACCATCATCAAAGGGTAGCCGAAGTACAATACACACAGCAGTCATGGCATCTGAGCATTCATCAGAGTATGAGATGGAGACACAAAGTGATTCATCCTCGGAAGAACAGGCTCCCAGGAGACATCACAAGAGTGGCAAACATGTTAGGGATGAACCCACTACCCTCACTGAATTACAAGCATGCCCTCTTGCCATGTCATGTTTCCAACATCTATCATGTTTTGAATTTTGTCAAAGGGTGGCTAATGTTAGAGTTCATCATGAGTTGGCCCGTCTTTTTGTGCTTCACCTACATGGAGGTCAGTTTATCTTGGCTGGGGTCACCTTCACATTAACACCCGAAACTATCTCAGTGGCAAGAGGCATACCAAATTTTGGAGAATAGTGGCAAGAAAAAGAAGGTGGATAGGTAACACTATGAGGCTTACATTAAGGCAAGATTCTTTAGGTAGCTCACAAGAGTCTTTCCATTCAGATATTTGAAAGACGAGTATGCGCCACTCATGAAATTGATCATGAAATACTTCAGCTGTGAGGGGAGGTTGTCTCGTCTATATGCCTATCACATCAGGTTGCTCATGCACTATACCAGGGTGTGGATGATGAACCTCCCATTTTTCATATGCAGGAACATAGAGAGGATGAGCACCTTCATGTAGCATAAGACCCCTCAGCAGCATAAGAAGCCCATGCATGATGAGGGGCCATCAGGTGAACAGGAGGTCGACTTCATCCTCATTCAGGATGATGATGCAGATGTGGAGAGTGCCAAACTTAGGATGACCATTCAGGAGTAGAACACGGAGATCCAAGACTTGTCACTCAATTTGGAGAGGGCCAAATGGATCAGCAGGTATCTAGAGTAGAGGAACAAACAGCTTGAGGACTAGCATGAGATCATGGAGCTGCAAAGCATCTGTGAAAATCAATAAGCTGCCCAACAAAGGAGGATCGAGCTCACCATCTTGGAGTAAGAGATTAACAATGACCGCGAGTCCTGGTTATAACAGATCAACATACACCTTGAGAGACTGCTGGAGAAGGCTGACAGAGACAAAACCATACTGAGGAGGATGGTTTATCATTACAGGGCATGGAACATGAGTGCGAAGGCTCGGATGAGGAGCTTGAAGGCAAAATTGAGCACAACAAACAAGAGAGAAAAGAGGCAAAAGGAGAAAGATCAGCTTTGAATCTTGGCTAAAGCCTCTGTGGCCCAACGTAGTGCCTCTTAGAGAACCTCCAACCCAAATTTCAAGAAATTTGGGGCAATTTTGGTCACATGGTAATTTTTTGGTCACAACACAGGTTTGCGTGACACTTAGGATTGGGAGCTCCAAATTGGAAATGGCTTGCATTTTTGGATTAAGCATGAAAAATCACGACTACTGGTGCTTGGACAAGAACTTTGGGCATGATTTGAGTCTCCAGGAGGCCAAAAACACCCAAAAAATGACCTCTCTGCCCCTATTTTGACACACAGGAATCAGTCTTGGGAGAATGAATATTTGGAGGGGCAAATGAGCACCAAATTCAAAAATTCCACTTGGGTTGGAAAGTAGACAGGCCAAGATTTCCAAAAAGCACATTTGGGCATATTGTGGACTCCTACAGGTGCCTCAAAAAAGCCTCCAAAGTGGCACGGTGCATATGGAGAAAAAGGCCAAATTCACCTCCGTTTCGCGAAATTTCGATTCGCGACTTTCGCCAAGTGGGCCCGCTCATCTACACTTCACTTTTTTTGGCAACTAAGGAAAATTTTAAAGTATATTCACTCCAGATTGGCTTCTATGCAAGTGGCAAAGGAAGGCAAACGATCACCCAAGCCATTTGTCACTTTTGTAATGCTGCACCTGTAGCTAATGGTTGGCTTTCCACCTCCATTTTGTAATGATTCGAGAAACTCCCCAACTCTTGGTCGTTCTATTTCCTCATGACACATTTCATATATTATATGCAAACCATTTGCAAAGGGTTGGTTGGCTTGTAATTTCTGGGAGACTATGGGAAAGAAACTCTGTTTCTTCATTGTATATTTTGACAGAGGATTAATGAAAGGCAGCGACTCTTTTTCATGAGATTCATGTGGTTGTGAGTGTAGCAAATGTGTCTCTTATGTTTCATATGTATTTCGTTATGTTTCACAGTTCATTTCATTTTCATTTCCAGTGAAATTTTCTAAGTTAGATAAGGTAGAATTCATTTTTATTGCTCTTCCTGTGGGAAAATTTCATGTTCATTGTTTTTTCTTCTGTTGAAAAGGATTCATGTACTTATGCCCTTTTCACTCTCCTAAGAAATCTCTCCATTCCGCGTTATTTCAAACTAAATTTCTAGACTTTCCGCCTGTCTTTCCTCACGAAGTAATCTGTGCCTTTGTATTAAATTATCTATTCATTGCTGTCCGTTGGTCCCATACCATCCCATAAACTAAGTCATTCATAAAAAATCGCTTCTTGTATCCATAATTACTTACTAGCCTAAGATCAATATTTCACTGTAAGTCATCTCAGGCCATTCGTTTACTTATTCACTGAGTGTGACACAGAGAGAGCCCTCTCCTGTTCTGGTAGGGCTAGCTACCAGACTGAGCGTGGTTTGTGGTTACCCTGAATTTTGCCTTCCTTCAGCCTAAGGCAGATTTAGGTGCTAACATAGTGGTGACTCCACTGGGGAGAAAATAGTTTGCTTGAATATTGTTTTGCCCCAGTACATCTATCAAGCTCAGCTCTGATGGTTGATGGTGAACAATGATCAGACATAAGAAGATGGCTGAAAATCATTCACTTGGCAACTCCTTTCACTGAAGAATCCAACAACCGGTGCTTCATGGTGACTCCACTGCAGAGGGATCAGTAGCTTTGAGATTTTTTAAAATGGAGCGGATTGCAAGAAGATATGCTCCCATGAGCTGAGATCACATTCTAGGCTTTCCAAATAAAATTCCGAAGGTAGATTGGTCAAGGAATCTGCCTACGTTTAAAGATGATGGTAAGAAGGACGCTGCTTTACATCTAGTTCGATTTCACATGCATATTCGCAAGTTGAAGGTTGAGTTTCCTGAAGATTGCTTAATGAAGATATTCCTGGCCACTCTATAAGGTGAAGCCCAATCTTGGTAAGAAAGTTTTCCGCTTGCTTGTATTTACCGTTTAAAGGATTTTCATGCCCTGTTCATTGAAAGATATAAGGACTCTTATCCATCATAAATCTAGTTCATGACTGTTGCAAACATGCTTCTACTTTTATTGAAAGCCTTGAAAAATACTATGAGGATGATAATTTTATGGATGATGAGATCATGGAAGCCCTGTATGAAAATCCCTTTCAATTGCGTAAAGAAGATCATGAAAATTTGTAGCATGATCAAGATTGTAGTATGGTGGAAGATGAAAGAATTTTGCATCTTGACAGTCAACAGGAATTACAAGAAATGGATCAGCAGTATGAGGAATATTTGTATACACCTTCACTTGAAATTAATGAAGACAATCACTGTTTGAGCAAAAGGAAACAAAAGGTATTATCTCCTTTGTCTGAAGACGAGATAGATCAACTCTTGCACAATTATGTTCCAACTCAAGCTAAAGCGGATTTGCAGTGCACACATGGTCAAGAAAGTGTTGGTGAAACTTCTTCCTCTTTTGAAAAGGATGAAAGTCCGGTGAACAACTTTATAGATCAGCAGGTTGAAGAGTTCCATATGGCTGAAAGTGATGAAAGAAAAAGTGTCATTTTAGATTTGTCCATAGAAGAAGACAGCATGCAGAGAAATCAATCTTCAAATTCAGAATGTGATAATGTTAAGACAACCATTTCAGATGTAGATTCAGATTGTGATGACCAAGAAAACCTTGTACTAAGTCCCATGAAAGAGAACTCTACTGCTGAAATCATTTGGGATGAAGAAGACAGAGTTTTGGATCCAAATGTTCTCATGTCATCAGAACACAGTCTTAATGAAGAGGTAATCCAGTCAGCTCTGAACAACAAGATGAGATCTTTGCCCAAGCAAGTGAAGAAGTTCCTCTGGATGAATTTATGGTAGATGATAGAAATGTTATTGTTAGGTTTCAAGAAACATCTGAAGTTGCTTTTCTCATGATTGATGAATGTGATGAATGTAATGAGGATTTGGCTATCATATTGTATGAAGATGACCTATCGTATATTCAGACCTCAGAAGATTAGACCATTCAGGGTTCCTTTTCAGATTCCTCCTCATATGTTTCATGTTCTGAGATGTTCTTTGAAGAGGAAATCTGCTCAACTACTTGTTCAGAATTGTTTGAAGACTAGGAACCTACTCTTATTTATGAAAAGAGATCAGCATCACAAGAAAACGACACCTTGTTTCTTCAGTAGGAGGAAAGAACTTATGTTCTTCATGATCCAATGGCAGATTTGTTGCAGACAACAGTGAAGGTCATTGCAGTATTCAGTGATGAAGGAGATCATGGTCAATTATGTTTTTGGAGGCCCAGTTACCAGTATCTATTGTTGACCAGAAGATCTGATCAGGAGAATCAATCAAGGAGGTGTCTACTTGATTGGTTACATTGGAAGACACATTACACATGATTGTACATATTTCATTAGTACACAGGTGGCTGTCATCATGATTTGAAACCCTCGAATCTTGATGGACTGTTGCCATTGAAACAAGTTTTGTAAGTTTTTGTTTTAGTTAAGTCAGTCATGAGTCATTTCCTTTTACATTGAGTCAGTTTTTCAGTTATGTTGGTTCCATAATTAAGTCGGCCTTAGTCAGGTTTCAGTCAATAAATGAGTTAGAGTCCTATGTTATTTGACTCCATAGCCCAATGGACGAAGGCACTATCTAGTTCTTCCAAAGATCTGCTGTTCTTGGCACCTCCAAGGAGCTACCATCCCCCATTGGAGCCAATGTTAGAGTCGGTCTGGTCAGTCCTCCGTCAGAGATCAAAAATCTTTATGCATTTCATTTTTAGGAGTCCCGCACTGTTGAGATTGCAACGAGATGATGGAGCTTAGTGAAAATAGTCGCCTTCACTAAGTGGGCCCGCAGGCTATTTTTGGCGCAAGTCTATTTTTAGACTATGTCTATTTTTAGACATATGGATCATGTCTATGGATTGCAGGTTGTTGTTTATGGATGATTGATCAAGTTGGGAAAAATAGATGGACTTCTATTTTTGATGAAAGTGTGAGTGATCACAGTGTGAGTGATCAAGTCTATTTTTAGACTGGCTGTCAAAAATAGAAAAGTCAAATAATATTATCTCACAATAATATTTGGACTATAAACTTAATCTTATTCTCTTGGAGCACTTCAGTTCGAGCTACGGATGTGGCACATGCAATTGCATGAAGGAAATACGTGGTTCTTATGGGTTGGTTGAATATTTTGCATGCATGACTTCAGTTAGAACTCAAGTGAGTTGAGTTTAGTGGACTGGAGGTGCAGTTGATGGAGTTGTGTTCAGTTTAGCTTTGTTAAACTGGTTGTATTTAGTCTAACTGGAAAATAGACTAGAGATGAGTTGGGTAAATTAGTTATTAATTAATTCACAAGTTATTAACTCATAATACAACTAATGAATACATCAGTTAACTCAGTTGCATGTCAGTGCATGTTCAGTTCAGCAGGGACAGGTGTTAGAGAATCAGATTGCTATCAGTTGTGACTATAGTTGTGCACCAGATCTTGCACAAATCAGGGGGATTGAGTATGCCAATGAGTTTGCCCACATTGTAGCTTGTGCTCACGTGATTTAGCCAAGGAAAGACGTGGTTGCCTTGGAATTATCACCGGTTCTTGTGCAGGTATTGAGCAGCAGAGGCAGGCAAGCAGCGGAAGAG
>APFE030466788.1:0-18331 GCA_000404065.3 Pinus taeda | reverse complement strand
AAAGGAACATAATGAAAAATCAAGCTGGTAGTCCCAGTTTTGGGATCCAGTGGGAAATCTCTGTGTATATGTGTTTTATGTGTTATGCTCTCGCATTTTTATTTTTAGAATTCGTATGCAGGTAATTTCTGTACGGGGTTAAAACCTACACCGCTTGACTCCTTGCTTTATCTCTCTCCCCCTTGACAGAGCTTGCAGCTCCTCTCCTACTTATCTCGCTTAGAGAATACCTATAGAAACACAGCAACAAAACACCGTCAAAGCATCTTGATCTATTATACCATAAGCATTGCATAATCAGAAATACAATGAACATACAATGGCATTCACAAATAATAACATTCACAATTACGCAGTTGTATGGAAGAAAACTCAAAGAACTTTATTAAATATAAGGGAGAATTACAACCCAGCTGTCTGATCCAGCATCATCCTTCCAGCATCAAAGCCCTCTTCACCTCATGAAAAGCAAGATCACACCAACAATACAATGCTCTCTCTCAACCTCAAACTATCAGCACTTCCTTGCAAATTACAAAATTCCAGCCTCCAGATCTTTCAAATGAGGGATCCATTTATAGTTGTGTGTAAGGGTGTGAGTCATCTTTGGGGTTTTGATTAGTGTCATTCCACTTGTTGTTTTTGGTTCCACTTGGAGATTTCTTGGATCTCTTACTCATCCTTGGGCTAGTTTAGAGAGGCAAGTGTCATAGGAGAAGTTTCTAGAGGATTCCATGAGCATCCACTTAGAAAACTGTCTCAGACATTTGTCCATCCTCACTCATCGCACCCTGTAGAAGGCCTCATCAGTATGCATCGCACCTGGCTAGTGTAGGAGTCAGTATGCATAGCACCATGATAGTGGAGCAGTCAGTGTGGTCTTGTTTTGGCCAGTTTTGGATGGTTTTTCAAGTGGAACTTTTGGGGAATGATGTAATCAGTTGACCATGATCCTTTAGGGTATGAAACAACACTTTTAGGGGTTAAAGAGCCCTAGTTTATTGACATATAAGATTGGGGTTGAAGTGCCCAAATATTCCTATAAACAGTTTGCCCCCTAAAAGCGAAGTTGTAATCTTTTGATGTCGGGTAAATGCCTTTATCATTGAGGAACTAGGTTTCGAACTGGAAGGTGGGACCTGTATAAAATCATACTAATAACTCAATCACTAATATAATTTTCATAATCTAGTTGAAGGTGGGAATTTCCATGCTCGACTAGTATTCTTCAAATGTAGTCATCATGCCCTGGCTCGGATGAACCATTGTGCAGCTTCTTGTACTATTTGATGTCTTCATTCCCTAAATGTATCGCAGCCCGGATGGATGAAACTAGATCCAGGGTCTTCAAAGCTCGTTCAATATTCGCCCGATGTACAAGTCAATCCATGTGAAGAAATGTTCTGAAGTCGAACATGGAAAGACATCGCCTGATTACCAACCAATAATGTGAGCTATTAATAGACGCGAGAGGAATCACTGATAATGATGATGATGACCCTCAAGGTACTATAGTACAATTCACGTGGTGTGAATATATGATGTAATGTCAAACACCACACAAAATCTTTCGGTCGAAGGGCATTGATGTCAACCTGTCGCCGGAAGTGAGAAACTTGCCATTGAGGCATGCAAGCTTCAAAGTACTGAAAGGGGTGTTTCTAAGTCAACTTCTTGGATAATGAGCTGATGTCGACAAGAAGTGATTCGCCGTAGGAGGGCCTTAATGTATCTCACATCTACAACATGAAACGAAGCAAATGATCTTCTGGAGGTGAAAACGATTTGATGACACAAGGTTCAGGAATGGCGATCATGAAAAATGGAGGGTGAAGGTATTGTAGTGGATGAGGCATTAACTGGATGGTGGGCTCTTAACTTAATGACTTCTCTTGAACATATCGGCGACACTGAGATGGATTGGCAGCGTTAACCCCAACAAATGGATGTTGTGGAAGACTAATGGTGAAATGACTGGTGAACGGAATAACCCAACCTGACTCAATCATGGTGATGGAGCGAAAGTGTCATGTTCAAGAGTGACCTGCTACCATAAAATTCTTCAAGTTTTCTTCCCTTTTTTCCCAGTCATTGTTGACCAATACCTCTTTATTTTTGTCAAGCTTGAGGAGGATAACGGATGCTTGTTCTATATTTTTCCCTTCGGGCAAACCTATCGCTATATTTTAGCGAGTCTAGTGACAATGAAACTCATTCTTGTCTAGGTGGACAAGTTTGTCGCTATTGTTTTAATGAGTTTAACGACAAATACAACACGGTCCTTTTCATGTTTAGAGAGTTTGAAAAGGGATGAAAAGGAAACTCCAACAATTCTTTTTCGTAGCATAATCCCTTAAGTCTGAAAAAGGATAAAATAATGCAAAAGTGATGACTTTTTGATCATTTTAGTGAGCTGAAAAGACAAGCGCCCAAAATTTTTCGTGAGATAATCCCTTAGCTCCAAAAAAGATTAAAATATACAGGAGGGATGGCACTTCCAATCACTTTAGCGAGCTGGAAAGGCCAATATCTCGACAATCTTTTCATATTTAATGAGTTTGAAAAGAGTTTAAAGGAGACTCGTTTTTGAGGAATGAGTGGTGTTTAGGGTAGCAACTGGTTCCGGGTAAGCTTGGAACTTCTCAAAATATGGTGATGTGAAGAGGTTGGCTAACAGGACCACTCGTCGCAACTGTTCCTCAAAAGGGTAAACAATCAAGTGGAAGCGTATAATTGGCTAGAAGGATGGAGGTGATGGCAGGAACACAACCAAGGCTCAAAAGGCTGATAGCATGGAAATCATAGGTTCTTTTTTTAACGAGCTTGAACTATGGGGGAACTATGCTCAGTGGTAGGTTTATTTTTTAACGAGCTTGAACCATGCGACAACATATGCTCGGATGGTGGTCAAAAATGTTTAATTCACTGCTTAGCACATCATATTCTTTCATCGGTCATTCAACCTGCTCAATCACCCCATCAAACTAATTAGAAATACATATATATGTACGAAAAATGAGTTAAAACTAACTTTTGCTTGAAGTACGTGAATAGTAAACATAAAAGTAGTTTCACCTTTCATTTTCATCATTCTATTTCAAATTTGGGAATTTGGAGTTCTGGAGTGGTTTCCGCACTCAAATTACATCAGTTGATTTTAGGATATCCGGTGGACTATTCTCTGCGCCGTCAGGACCAGGTAGGAGCTAACCCTAAGCTCTTCATTTTCATTCCATCCTTGCTTGATTCTGAGCATGTTTTTCCACATTTCTGGGCCCTTGGGGTTTGAAGGTCTCATTCCCCAATCATCGCACCTTGCTAGTATCGAAAGGTATGATTCATATTGAGCTACCAACTGGCCAGTCAATATGCATCCCACCTTGCTCAAAGGCAGGGTGCGATGGGCGCAGAAAGGAATCTTTACACAATGATTTTTCATCAAAATTTTGCGTGTTTTTGCTCAAATTTGGATCCTAATTCATCTTTTGTTTGCATTTCAGGTTTTTGTTGCATCAAGATGGTTGTCACATGGCGTGAACGCGAACATGAAGGAGAGGACATGATTTCTTTACATGATCCGGGCACAATTGCTGCATTAAGAAATTGTGGCTTGCTGAAGTTTTTTTGCATATCCAGCATGAGGCAACAAATTAGTTTGTTGCAATATTTCCTCGATGCTTGGGATCTGATCGACCAGGTATTCTAGATCAAAGGAAAATCTATTCCATTGACAGTCGAGGATATTTACTTTCTAACGGGGTTGTCGAGGCATGGTGCCCCTCTTTCACTATTAAGATTTGCTCATGGAGGCGAATCCGTGAAAGACTATATTCGTCAGTTCTGCAGAGATGGATCTCAACCCAGCAGAGATGGCAAGATCAATATCCAAGATGTCACTGATCGGCCCTTGAGGACCATTTTATTTACCTTTGCTAGATTGGCTAGCAGTGCGACTTTACACTTGGAAAACAGATCTTATATGTAGTACACCTTGGAATGCTTGGAACTGAAGGTGTTCAACTGGTGTGAGGCAGTACTTCTTGTCATAAAAGAAAAACTCTCCAAAGTAAAGAATGAAAGAACCAAGAATTTTGGCTATGGTTCCATATTGATTGCTTTTGCCTTGGAGAGGATTCAATTGATGCAGCCTCAGAACATTTCACTGGGATTGTCAGCACCGAGGGAACCACAGATGCAGAGATGGGTTGATCTTATGGCCAGACATGTCGGCCAGTCACAGATTTCCTTCTCTGATGCCTTTTTCGAGTTGTTCGACCATCAAGAGATGGTATTTGCGGAGTATCCATACATCGGGATGGATTTCCGAGGCGACCCAGATTTGGCGCTACTAGCTGGTGAGCAGTGAAGTGCTTTAGGTAAAATGGTTCAACCACATCTTTGTTTATCGGTTTTATAATGTTTTTATGTTTTTAAATGTTACTAAGACTAATTAAACTTATATGTGTGTGCAAATATTGGACCAGTACGAATAGTAGCGCCCCTGCGGGCGTCAAATGTTGCTCCAGCAGGAGAGGAAGTAGGGAGGGTCATCCTGCAGATCCGGACATGTCGGAGACCCTGTAAGTGCTACAGGATTAGATCGAGGGCCTCACTCTTGGTATTCAGGATGTTAACACCGATGAATTACCTTTGAGGTTATAGCGCCATACTATTGGTGTGCCGAGTCGATAGACTAGGCTTCTGCGCATGATCGCACAGGTGGTGACATGTTATCGCCAGCATCATTAGTCTAGGATGCCTCCCTGCATTCATTTTTTGAGTTTCTTGGTCATGTGACCGATTTTGTCTTGGACACAAAACATTTTGTAAAAACTATAAATAGTTATATTTTCGGAGTTTTATTTTGGTTAAGTTATGCAATCTTGATGCAAATGTTAATGTAAAATGCTTCCTTTACAAATGCTGGAAATGTCTACCTAACACATAGTTTGTTAATGAATCAGTCAATGTGTTTAAGTTCCTGGAAATGTGTTGATATCAGATGGGATCAAACTATCTTTCCAGAATCCTGACTCTTAGGAACATATGATAAATGGTTGGGTTCCAAATAGAATAAACGCCAGTAAGCTGTAGAATGACGAGCTGTGAATCTAGCCTGACAACGAGTCGGTGTATGCCATGTGAAATGGCATTAGAGAGAAGTTCAATCAACTCAGTGATGTTGTTCATGGATCGGCCAATACATATCCCCCTAAAACTCACTAACTCACTGCTTGGAGCAAAAATGGCGCAGGCCGCAGAGGACAGGTTCCGCATACTATAACTAGCTCCGTCGATATACCCAACAAATGGTTCCAAAAATTTTGACATCTACAACAAAATCGAAGTGGATTACCTAACCAAAATGACAACTCTAAAAAGAAAAATAAAAATGCAATAAGAGCATATATACAATAAGTGCACTACACTTAATCAAGCATAGTAATGTTTAAGATACAACCTGTTACGGGGCTGTGACAGAGGATCCCCATCATAATCGACCAGCTCATAGGCTCCTTTCGTCAATACTCATTTAACAATGTAGGGGCCCTTCCATAATGGTTGGAACTTACCTGCTCCCAATTTGTCAGAGTCTTGATCATAAAGTAAGACCAGGTCACCTTCTGAGAAGATGCGAGGCTTGACATTTTTGTCATATTGCGCCTTGACGCATTTCTTATGTGCTTTGTTAGCCAGTGCGGCATCACGATGGGTTTCATCTAGGTGGATTAGTTCCAAGAAATGAGCCTCTTCTTCTGAAGTTTCGAGAAGTAGATCAATTGGGAGTCTGAGGGATGAGATTTTGCACTGAATTGGTAAGATATTTTCCAGACCATACACCAACTGAAAGGGTGTAAATCTAGTCGCATTTCTCACCGAAGTCCTATATGCCCACACAGCTAAGTATAGGATTAAATGCCAATTCTGTTTGTGGACTCCAATCATCCTCTGCAGCATGCGCTTAAGGACTTTGTTGATTGCTTCAACCTGTTCGTTAACCTGTGGATCATATGGAGTAGAACTATCATGGGACAGTCCTAATTTGGTAGTCAATTTAACCATCATGTGATTGCGAAAATGCGATCCATGATCTGTGACTATAGCTTGTGGAACACCAAATCTAGAAACTACATGATTAAAAAAGAAAAGAGCAGACCTTTCAATGCTGTTGTTTAATGTAGGCATTGCCTCAGACAATTTGTAAAATAGTCGACTGCAACTATAATATACCCATGCCTCCCAGTCGAGGTGGGGTTACATGTCATGAAATCAATGCCCCATTTAGCAAATGGCCCAATAACAACTTTTGGATGCAGTGGTGCAGGTGATAATCTTGTTTTGCAATAAAAAATCTAACATGCATGGCAACTTCTGACTGCAATTATGCAATCTTTGAATATGGTGGGCCAAAAGTAACTAGCTCGTAAGATCTTTTATGCAGTAGTGTAACCAGATAGATGCCCCCCACAAGCATCTGAATGACAATCATTCAAGACTTTTTTAACCTCCTCATGCGTGAGGCACCTTCGTAGAACTGTATCGATACCACAACGGTAAAGCGTATCACCAATGATCAGGTAATCTTTGGCTTGGTATTGAGTACATCATTGTTCAGAGCAAGAGGTGTTAGGCCTAAAAGTTTGGGTTTGGAGATAGACCAGTATACCTCTGTACCATGAATCGCTTGACGATATCATAAACAAAGTCTCATCCACGATTGAAGTTTTAGATGTTAAATCGTTGAATGACGATGGAAGGTCACAAAGTAACTCCGCAAAGATGAGAGACTTCTTTGATTTGGATTTGGTGAATTCCAGATCAAACTCTTGCAAAATGGCTATCCATTTGGAATATTTGCCCCCTAGTAATTGACGTGACAAAATGTAGGTTGTAGGGTTGCAATCTGACACAATTGTAGTCTTGCGAAAGAGAACATAGTGTCGAAATATCTGTACTCCTTGAACAGATGCTAAAGCCAACTTTTCAACATAAGGGTACTTGATTTCTGTATCACTAAGGTTGTGACTTAAATATATATAAGATGTTCAATTCCATTATCTTCTTGCACTAAAACCATTGCGATAGTTGTATCTTCAACGGCGAGATACAGGTTCTTTTTGATAGTCAGGAGCATACATTAATGATGCTTTTATCAGGGAACCCTTTAAAGCATCAAAGGAAGCTTGTACAACCTAATCCCAGTAGAAGAGTACTCCTTCTTTCAACAGATGCATATAACCTTTAGCGAGTTCGACATAATATAGAATGAACCTCCTCAGAAAGTTAGCTTTCCCCTGGAGTTTCTGAATCTGAAGCAAACTTGAAGGTGGAGGCATGTTAAGGATTTCTTGAACCTTAAATGGGTCGAGTCAAATTCTATCCTTAGAAAATACGAAGTCAAGTAATCGACCAGAACCAACACAAAGCACACACTTGTGGGGATTGAGTCATATCTTGTAGTGTCGACAACGTAGAAATATGGCTCTCAAATGCTGCGGAGGATTGGTCCTCTTTCGTGAATGAGCCAGTAGATCATTAAGATACGGTTGAACGATGTGTTTGATGTCATGGAAGGCATAGTTCATTTCCCTTTGAAAAGTTTCCCCTGCGTTCTTCAAACCAAAAGGTAGTTTACGGTACGTGAATGTGCCCCACGGACATATAAATGCAGTCTTCGACTGGTCCTATGGGCGGATATTAATTTCGTTGTACCCGGAAAATCCATCCATGAATGAAAAGATTTCGCATCCAACACATTCATCAATTATCTGGTCGATGAAGGGTGTAGGGTAGTTGTCCTTTGGACATGCTTGATTTACATTCCTATAATCGATGCACACTTTAATTGTTCCTTGCTTTTTCATCACAGGAACAATATTCGATACCCAATCAATTAGAGGAACAGGGTAAATGAAACTAGCATGCAAAAGTTTTTTTCTACCTTAATGGCGGTGGCTTTCTTCGGGTGAAAAGGTCGAAGCCATTGTCGTACTGGTTCGACATCTGGATACATCTTGATTTCATGTTCAACGATTCTCGAGTCAATACCTAGCTTTTCTTCATATGACCATGCAAAGACATCTCTGAATTTGTGAAAGAGAGCGCAATAAACTTCCATTTCTGATGGAGAACAAGATTTGCCAACATGAATATTCTTTACAACATTAGGTTTGGTCGAGATATTGATGGCGATATTTTCTTCAATATTGGACAAATTTCACTCGGAATCCACTTTATTTACATTATTTGATAAAAAATCAAAAACTGAAGGATGATTAAGGTTGCTTGAATAATCTTCATTGTTAGCTTGAAGGTGGGAATGATGGTGGTAATCTTCCCATGACGTCTCTCCTATCATCTTCGAATGAATGATTCCTTCGTCTGTAGAATGTATACAAGACCAAGGATCGGAAGAGGTACCATACTCTCGAGACCTATCTATCCAAACACTCGTTGAGTGCTAATTCGGGTTTGTCGCCCAGGCCCAGAAAATTGATTGCTACAAAGATTCTATGGGGCTTGGCGGCAACCCCTCGCGGTGATCCACACTATCAAAATGGTCAGAGTTCTTCTTAATCTTAGACGATGTAGAAGAGATCATATGACAGGTTTCCACCGTGGCCACTTCCGCCAGACCAGATGGAGGTGGGAGGGCAAAAGTACCCATTAAGGAAGGGTCTTTTAGGAGACCTACTCTGACATTTTGAAGTGATTGAGAACTTCCATGGATCAATGGAATGCTTCCAACAGCTTGTGAACTGTTAGGAAAGAAGGCTAGTTGGTCAACAATTGTAATTCCACCTTGGAAGGGAAATGCAATCTTTCTAAAATATGTAGACACAACAGCGGCCATAGCATAAATCTAGGGCCTTCTTAGTAAGATATTGTAGTCAAGGTTTCCATCAATGACCTCGACTTCAATCTCTATTGTCTTGCCCCCCAGTTCAAATTGAAAGTTACTTGAAACCCATACGGCGTGTATGTTCTTCCATCGAATGCTTTTAATGTTGTCGATGATCGCGACAAGGTTGGTGAACCTAGAGTTTTCCAGAAACTCATTGACATAATACAGGTAGTTGCCACCTCATCAATGATTGTTCAATGAACCGTTTTATTGAGGGCTTTTACCTATATAAGGAAAGTGAGTTGGGCCAGTAACTAAGGTGCGTATCCTTTATGGTTAAAGGCCACAAGATTGGAATTCGCTGGATCAATACCGCCTATTGCTAATAACAAAGCCTACTTTTGGGAGGGGCAATTCTGCAATACTTCAAGTGTCGACATAGCAGATGGTGATTGAGTCAGGTCCTCCACTATATTATAATTTTGTGTAGCTCGAGCACGAGGATTAAACATCAATTTATGTATGACTCCCTTTGGCAGCTTTATAGTTAATTAAGGAATAGCAGGTGGAACAACTTTTGGCGAAGTCGTCGTCAAACTACTAGGTTGATTTGTAGCCTTGTTGTTTGACAATGGTGGATTCTCATAATCTTTGTTCCTTGTCAATATCAAAGCATCATTTTGCTGTTTTGAGATGGATAACATAAGCACTTGGGATGTGGAAGCATGATCGATAGCAACCAGATTAGTTTCTGGGTTTGGAAACGGATCAGTCAACATCGCTGAGGTACTTGAAGTCCTTAAAAATTTCGCGACCTCAGCTCGATGTGGACAATCTTTCGTCCAATGCTCCTCGTTACATATGTAACATGGAACACGAGGTTTCTTTTGCCCAGTAGGGTTTTCAGAAGATTTTTCAGGAGTTGAATTTTCCTACTTATTCTTATTATTTTTCCCTTTCTTCTTGCCCCCTGGTTGCTTTGGATTCAGTATGCATCACACCTGGCTAGTATAGGAGTTAGTATGCATCACATCCTGACAGTGGAGCAGTCAGTATGGTCCTGTTTTGTCCAGTTCTGGATGGTTTTTCAGGTAGAACTTTTGGGGAATGATGTAATCAGTTGACCATGATCCTTTAGGGTATGAAACAACACTTTTAGGGGTTAAAAGGCCCTAGTTTATCGACATATAAGATTGGGGTTGAAGTGCCCAAATATGTCTATAACAAGGATGGAATTGAATATATTGTAAGGGCTCATAAACTCAAAGATAACTTCACTCTCATAAATTCACGATGGATGAAAAGAATTGTAAATTCAAGTAAGCAATTTTTACTAATGATTGTAAAAGCAAAGGATCTTGATAAATCCGATGCATTCCAAGGCTGTAATCCTAAACAGAAAGCATATCTAGTTAAAGTTGTTTCTGATTATGATATTTTGTTTCAAGAGCCTAAAGGGCTTCCACCCAAGCGAGAGATAGCACATGAAATTTATTTGCAGCAAGATGCTCCACTACCTAACATTGGAATGTACAGGTTATCAGCTCTCGAGAATGTAGAGATAAAGAAGAAGGTACATGAGTTGCTCAATAAAGGGTTTATTTGACCAAGCACATCACCAAGTAGATCACCTATTGTGTTGGTGTGAAAGAAAGGCAGTTCGTGGAGAATATGCATTGATTTTAGAACACTAAATAAAATCACAATAAAGAATCGTTATCCTCTTCCTCATATTGATGATTTATTAGACCAGTTAAAAGATGCAACTTACTTCTCTAAATTAGACATGCGAAGTAGCTACCATCAGATCAGAGTTGCAGAACAGGATGTATGGAAAATTGCTTTCAAGATGAAGCAAGGACTCTATGAATGGTTGGTTATTCTTTTTGGCTTAACTAATGCTCCTGCTATGTTTATGCGAGTCATGAATGATGTATTTAGACCATTTATTAATGATTTTGTAACAGTCTATTTAGATGATATTCTTGTTTTTAGTAGGACATGGGATGAACATGTAAAGCGTGTAAAGAAGATTTTAGATGTTTTAGAAAGAGAAAATCTCTATGTGAAACTGTCAAAATGTGAATTTGGCAGAACATATTTGAATTATTTGGGTTATATTGTAGGGGGTGGTGAATTGAAGATAGATCCCTCTAAGGTCAAAGTCATAGTACACTGTCCTAAACCCAATACTACTACAGAAGTTAGAATTTTCTTAAGGGTAGCGCAATATTGGAGGAAGTTTATTGCTAACTTTTCATTGATTGCAGCTCCTTTACATGCTTTGACAAGTGTGAAATAGGTGTTTCGGTGGGGTAGGCAAACAACAGAAAGCCTTCGACTCATTGAAAGAAAGGATCAATACAACGCCAGTACTAACACTGCCAGATCTTCAACATCCATTTGAGATCTAGACAGATGCAAGTGAATATGCCATGGGGGTAGTGTTGATGCAACACAAAAAGCCTATATGCAAGTACGATTGAGTGTATACTCGTTTCAACTCAAAGATTCAAGTTGAACACAATAGTGAGATCCATTTAATAGGTTGAGACTCTGTTTTTGAGCTCACACATATAACAACTATTTGAAGGACATAATAAAGAGTTCAGCACTGGAAGCTAAAGGACCAGGAGATGTAGCCAGGAATTCTGGTGAAATCTTTATCAATTTTAGTTGTGTTGATGTGTTTGATTGTGTTTTTATAATTGTTTAAGAGTTTATGTTATTTGCAATCTTATCGATCCATTGCATTAAGTAACATAGGCAATTTCACACATAGTCTATAATACCTTTTTCAATTTCAGATCACCAAGAATACTCAGAATGCTATTACTAGTTAGAAGTCCCAAGCTTCCCAACAACTGAGTTTAGTAACCAATTTCAATGTCAATGTAACCTCAAATCCGACCCCTGCAATTTAATATCAAAATACTATAATAGCAATGCTTCAGACCTGATATTTTCCGACAGTCTACAATATGTCATTGTTGAGGAGAAGTAAGCTTATAAATGATTGAAAAAATACACTCCAATCATCAATAACATGCAACAAGCCTTAGAAGATCCTCACAACCTAGATAGTTCAATCAAATAAACCCAGTTTAGTAACTGATTTCAATTCCAAAATAAAAATATTGAAAAAGATAAAATGAATGCCAAGAACAATGATTTTAGGACACAAAAAAATAATTGGGTTGAAGAAAATTTGTTATGGCAAAGTTGTTACAAAAAGAAAAAGGACGAAAGAAAACCAAAGTCATGGTTTAAGGCTGAAAAGGAAAGTCAACTATTAACATTGATTGCAAGCAGAATAAGATATTGATTAAATGTTTGGATAAACAAAAAAATCATTTGAGAATCAATAAAGAAGTTAAAATGCAAGAAAGGGTCAATGCCCCTATAACCTCAAACCCAACCCCTGCAATTCAATATCAAACTACCATAACAGTAATGCTTCAGACTTGATATTTTTTTACAGTCTGCAATAGGTCATTGTTGAGCAGAAGTAAGCTTACAAGTGATTGAAAAAATACACTCCAATCAGCAATAACATGCAACATACATTAGAAGATCCTCACAACCTAGACAAATCAATCAAATAAAGTGCACAACCATGCAAGAGAAATCTAGAGAGAAATTTTATGTGTGAATCCTCACTGTTTCTTTCTAGATTTCTTGTTTTTTGTGTGAATTTAATTATTCCAAGCCTCTTGTAATATGAAATTTTATGTGTGAAAAGCCTTCCAATTATGAGTCTTGGATTCGAGATGTATTTAGTCACCTGTAAGGCTCATGTTAAGGAAATGTAAGATTGAAGTTACAATATATAGATAAAGCACTCATTTTTGTTGCTCTTGATTGAAAAGGCTAATGAATTGCCTTGTTTTCTAATACAATTTTTTTAAATCAGAATTTCATGGTAACTTTGCAGGTTGTTGTAGCCATGTGAAAAGTTTCTATTGCGGATCGTACAAGGAACAAGATGAATTGAGGGTTGAGGGGGGCCCAACTACGATCTAGTTCATCATATGAGGATGGGGGAGTGATGTAAATGCTCCCAGTGCATTCAGTAATGTTGTTGAAAAGGACACTATGGTGGTAGATCATGCTATCCCACCATCAACCATAGAGCCACCTTCAACCATAGTGCAAGGTGCAAGTGTTGAGTTTTAGTAGCATCGTATGTGCTCTCGCCATGAAAATTGGTGGAGAGTCTAAGGCACATGAGATCTCCAAGACCCAGAAATCGTTTGGGGAAATTCCACCCAGATGGAGAGATATTAAAATAATTAATATTTTTAATGTGACCGAAGTCTAAACTTAGGAAAATTAAAATATTAATGTGTATTAATATAATATGGGTGAGAAAGTTCTAAATAATGAGGATCAAGACAAATCTAATAAAAGTCATTGATTAGGGACTTAATCTCAGCTGTTGAATCGTTAACAAGAAAAATATAAGAGGAGGCTTGAGGGTCAGTTGGAAATACACCAAGTTAATCAAGAATTCGATTTTCCGGTGCAGGGTTTGCTGAGAAACCGAGTTACTGATCTATTGCAGGGAGGGGCAGTTTGGGAGAAGGCTGAGAATACATATCAGAGAGGTAGAGAAAGTGCCAGAGAGACAACGTAGAGCCTTGGAAGGCTGATGCAGAGGTAGCCAGGACTAATGCAAAGGCTAAGAGGGCTATCATAGAAAATGTAGAGGGACAAGAGGTTGATGCAGAAGGCCAAGAGGTTGACACAGAGGAAGTAGAGGCTAGCAAAGATGACGTTGGGGTGAAGAGGAAGCATTGAGTGATTTTTGTGTGTGGAAGACTGGGAGTTGAGAGGCAGATGCAGAGCATAAAAAGGGTGATGTAGCCCCTGGAGGGTGACACATTTCCATAGAGAAGCTTGGATTAGCTTTCGTTGTCCAGCTAAGGAACTGTCGAAGTCGCTCTGGGATTAGTCATCCAGTTGCTGATCAACCAAAATATATGTCTCTAAGGAGAGGTAATTCTGCTAAGGAAATTCTCTAAAGGGTGAGCCATTTTTGGCACCTTGGTTGTATTCAGAAATTGCATAATAATAAAACCCTCATATCTATTGCATTGGTTTTCTCGCATTGGGTTTTTCTGGGGACAATTGTCCAAAAATAATGGTGACCATGTGATTGTCTCAGTTATTTCAGTTGTTGATACGTATATGTGTCAGGTTTCATTTGTGTTTATTTTGGTATTTATATTTATAAATAACTTGTTAATGGAGAGAACAAGTAGGAGATAATAAACCAGATAATGCAGTAGGGATTTATGATGTGTCAAACTTAGAAATTTCAACATGGTATCAAAGCACTGCAAATCATAGGAGGACTGAAGGCACCAACAGAAATATGAAATTTGCAGTAGTAGTAGTTGTCTCGAGAGACATCGCTACTCTAGAGCAGAAGCAACAAGAGAAGAAGTTACCCAAAGCTTGTGTCATTGTTTTGAGCCAGGAGAAGGGCTATCGTAGAGGCAAAGAGGGGAATAATATAACTGTGTAGTGCCTGATCATCTTTCTCAGCTAAGAAGGATCAATGTTGTGGCCAAGAGAAGCATATTCAATCTTTTCTAGGATTCCGCAGACCCTGAAAGTCTCAATGTATTCAGTTGTTTGGGCTTTGAGAGTTATGGGAAGATTGTGATTTGAGGAGCTAATGGGACACTATTTCTGTTGAAGAAGAATAGTTTCTAAGGAGGTGGGACCAAAGTTAGAGGGAGTCACTTCCTCGATGGATTTCTAGCTAAAGAATCCAGATTCGAGTTGTAGTTGCGAGGAGGATTGGAGAGGAGTAGTTCGACAGTTGGCCAGAGGATTTCCAAAATTGAAATCAAGACTCAGAGGGAGTCCAGAAGAGGAGATGAAATGGTAGTGAATAAACTAAGGGATCAGGACAGGATGGATGGGGCTTCCAACTTTGTCATTTGGAAGGCTAGGATCTTGGCAGTCCTGGATCGACATCGCATCAAGGACTATGCCTTGAAAACCATGGCTATCCCAATTGACCCAACTAAGAACGAGAATTGTGAGGATGCAATGGTGAGGGCGAAGTGCATGATCCTAGATGGGCTAAAAGATCATGTCATACCACATATTACTAAAAAGAACACAACAAAGGAGATGTGGGACACCCTGACCACCTTATACCAAGGCTCTTCCATGGAGTGGAAGATGCTATTGGAGAATCAGTTGCAATAGTATCAGATGCAAAAGGGAGAGTAGATAGATCCATTCCTTCTTAGGTTGCAAGAGATTCGCGACCATCTTACTTTCGTGGGGTCTAAACTGGATCCATAATTTATGGTCAGGACTGCCTTGAATGCAGTCTTCGAGGAGTGGGAGACATTTTTCCAAAGTATTTTGTGTAGGGCTACTCTTCCTAGTTGGGAGGAGATGTGGGCAGCTCTTCACTAGGAAGAGATAAGGAGGATGACCAAGGCGGGAGTAGTGGCAAGGGAGGTCAAATCAAGAAAGAAGAAGAGGAGGGTGCGGCAATAGCATCTGCAGGACAACAATGAAAGAGGAAGAAGAAGGACATCTCCAAGGTTAAGTGCTTCCATTGTGGGAAGCTCGGACATTATGCATCCTAGTGTCCCAGGAAGAAAAACAAGGGAGAGTCTTCTGATTCAAAGGCAACTCTAGCTAAGGCGGAAAAAGAAGTCGAGACTGATGATGATTATGCCATTGGTGCTCATGCACCTCTAGAGAAGAGGTGGGGTGATATTGAGTTGTAGTAAGGAGGACTAAATATTAGGGGTAGGATCTTTGAGGTGCCCAAACTATTGGATCACATCTAAATATGGGAGTCCTTAATGATAGTAGCATGATGACAGATGTCAGGTGGTGCAAAGTGTGTGGGAGCTACAAGGCAAGGCTAGAGTGCAGAAGTCTATAGTAGCATAGTAGAGGTTGCAGCAGTGAAAGAGGCATAGAGGTTTTTACAATAGCAGAGAGAGCATGAATTAGAAGTAGAGGTAGCTTCAACATCACGAGGCTTCTAGACTGATTGGGATGCCACTATTTGGGGGAAGTCAGTTACCTACTTCTCGGTAATAGAGTTGTAGTGTAGCAGTTAGCAGTGGCAGTGCTAGGGGCAACATGGTTAGCATATTGAGAGGGAGCTGTAGTATAGATGTAGCAGTGGAAGTGGCAGTGTCATGGGAAACAATACTCGGAGAAGTAGTGCAAAGAATGTGAGGCAGCAGGCCAAGCATCAGCACAGGTACTAATGCGGAAGATCGTGATGATGTTTCTACAATGAAGCATTGCAAGAGCACATTCCTCGCTAAGAGGGATTGTTGATTTTTGGTAACATAGGATGTTTTATAGCGATGAAAATTTGTGGAAAGTCTAAGACACATGAAATATCCAAGACCTAGAAATCGTTTGGGGAAATTCCATCCGGATAGAGAGATATTAAAATAATTAATATTTTAATGTGACCCTAAGTCTAAACTTCGGAAAATTTAAATATTAATGTGTATTAATATAATATGGGTGAGAAAGTTCTAAATAATGAGGATCAACCCAAATCTAATCTTAGTTTTTTATTAGGGACTTAATCTTGACCATTTAATCGTCAACTGGAAAAGTATAAGAGTAGGCTTGAGGGTTAGTTGGAGATACACCAAGTTGATCAAGAATTCAATTTCTTGGGGTAGGATTTGCTAAGAAATCGAGTTAATGATCTATTGCAGCGATGGGCAGTTTAGTAGAAGGCCAAAAATACATAACAGAGAGGTAGAGAAAGTATCGGAGAGATATCGTAGAGCCTTGGAAGGCTGACATAGAGGTAGCCAGGATTGATGCAGAGGCTAAGTAGGCCAGTGCAAAAGATGTAGAGGGCCAAGAGGCTGACACAAAAGGCCAAGAAGATGATGTAGAGGTAGTAGAGGCTACACAAAGGCTAGCAGAGCTAACACTGGATTGAAGAAGCAACATTGAGGGATTTTTCGTGGGGCAGGCTGGGAGTTGAGAGGCAGACGCAGAGCAGAAAAAGGGTGACAGAGTCCCTGAAGGGTGACGCAGTTCCAGAGAGAAGCTTGGATTAGATTTTGCTGTCCAGCTAAGGAACTGTCGAGTTTGTTGTGGGATCAATCATCCGATTGTCGATCAATTGGAATATTTGTCTCCGAGGAGAGGTGCTCATGCCAAGGAAATTCTCTGAAGGGTGAGCCATTTCTGGCACCCTAGTTGTATTCAAAAACTACATAATAATAAACACCTCATATTTGTTGCACCAGTTTTCCCGCATTGGGTTTTTCCGGGGACGATTGTCCAAATATAACAGTGTCCCTTGTGGGATTCTCTGAGTTATTTCAATTGTTGACCTGTATATGTGTTGAGACATATTTGTGTTTATTTCTGTATTTATATTTATAAATAACTTGTCAATGGAGAGAACAAGTAGGAGATAATAAACCAAATAATGCAATAGGGATTTTTGATGTGTCAGACTTAGAAATTTGAACAACAAGTTCAACAAAGAAAATCAGTGCCATCATACACTGGACAAAGCAAGACATGCTAGTTGCAATTGATGACACCAAGTTTAAGGGATATTCAATCCATGCTTCTGCAAAACAACATGGTATTGCTGCCTATAACATACATTATTGGATAAAAGGGTTAATTAATACAAAGTGTAGAGGGCCTGTTACAGTTATGAATAAAGATGAGGAGGACGAGGTGGTTGAGTGGTGTAAGGAGATAGCCCAATTGGGACATGGGTTAGAGCTTATACAACTTAAATCCATCGTAGCTCAAATCTGTTAGGGGAGGCCAAACCCCTTCAAATATGGGTTTCCTGGTAAATCATAGTGGATTAGGTTTAAAGAAAGGCATCCAAACCTTGTGCTACATACAGCTGAGGCCTTGACAAAGACAGGGCTTTAAATCTATGCCCGCCAATTGTGTCCAAGTTCGATAACATTCTTCTTGCTGCATATAAGAAACACTCTTATGCCCCAGACCATATATGGAACTATGACGAAACATGCTTACAGGAAGGAAGGAATTGTAGTATGTGAGTAATTGCTAAGAGAGGGACCAGAAATGTACCTAAGATTTTTCCTAAGTGCAAGGAGTGGATCACTTTTCTTTGTTGTGTAAATGCAATTGGTTCTTCAATCATAGTATTTTACCTATTCAAATGTAAAACACAACTAAAAAGCTATATACATAACTGTGAACGAGGTGCATGTATGGCTGCACATCCCCATCTTTGGATGACAAAGGAACTATTCCTGAATTGGATTTCTCATTTTGCTGCATTTGTACCAGGCGGTGTCTCGCCTGAAAACAAACACCTATTGATTTTATTTGTCCATGGAAGCCACATGGTTGTGCAGACAATTGAGGAGGCCAAAAATTTGGGCATTGACCTGTTAACATTGTCGGCTCATACCACTCACAAATTTCAATCCCTTGATTCACAACGTGTTTGAGCCTTTCAAGAAC
>APFE030466781.1:2844-31523 GCA_000404065.3 Pinus taeda | reverse complement strand
TAATAAGGGAAGACCACATGTGGGTATGTGAGTGTAGGAGGGAGAAAATTGTGATACATGAGAAACCCAGAACTTTGTTTTTTCCACCCTTGTTCACAAAAATTTTTCCTTTTATTTATTTTCTTCATAACTCATCATGGCTCCATGTGATGAATGCATTATGTGTAATATGTAGCAACGAATACTCACTTAAGGTGAGGTGGTGCATCCCTACACCCTTGTTGAACTGGTAAATCCCCTCTGCGGATAGAGGCGATCCCACTAGCCCAATACGGGTCTAGCAACAATCACACCACGCTACACGCAAGTTCTTAATTGCATAAATCAGAGATCAATCATGATGGTCTACCTGGAATCCAGCGCTAGTAATTGAAGAAGAAACGTTGCTCCCGTCCCTTTTCTTTGGCGGGTCACAATCCTCACGCTCCACGTAAACGGACACCTGCACATGCAAAGAACGATACAAACACAAGTGTAAAATCCAGTATATGCAATTATATATCGGTCAGAAAAGATACAACTTAAATACCATTGAAATACACATTAGTGGAACCATAATGGTAGTCGTCTATTAATCAGTAAAAACAGAGAAAGATTACAACCAAAGGTTCTGACGTTGAACCTTCTCTGACAGGGCTAGCAGCTAAATACGCCTTGCAAAGTGACCTCTTCTCTCTCGATATTTTGGTAGCATAACCCCTCTATAGTTCTGAATTCTCACTATCACTCCAGCATAATCTCAGTACTCACACTAGCTCTAGCAAAAACTAGTTGATTTAATGCAGGGGGACAGTCATTTATAGATGGAGGAGGAAGGATTATGCATTGTATCAGGACACCTACTGAAGATTTAGCATTATCCCAGAATAGCCATTGAATTGGGTTGTCATGGATAAAAAAGATGACACTCGACCACTTCCATGGGATTTTTCCTCAGAGAACTGCATGAGCAATGGAGGAAAAAACACTTCAGTGCACGCTGGCCAAAAATCATGACCAATTTTGGGTGGCGCGGGCTTTGTTCTGTGACAGAGCGTCCATGGGTGCGCCCTCTTTGGAGGAACTGAGCCATTGGTGCGGGTTAGACACTGTGGACCCGCGCTAATGGAAAAAGGGCATTTTTTAGGGCTAATCTTCGAAAGGTGTCTTCAGGGATTTTGAAGTTCATACTTAGGAGAATCCAATGCAAGTGTTTTTAAGTTGTGTCACTGGTCACAGGTCCATAAATGTGTCCTCCAGTGTGCGAAAGCAGGGGTAACAAGGATGGTGACCAACGGTGACAAATTACTGCGTAACAGATGCCCCCTAAAGCATGAGCATCGAGAGAGAGAGAGAGGTGAAGTGCTTTACAAGACCATATCTAGCTTCCGCCGATAATTTGCATGGAGAGATACAGTATGCTAGTTCAAATACATGATATATGTGGCATGGACGCAACCATCCATTGAAAGAGTACATGACGATCAAGATCCGTAGTATGGACGCAGCCATCTAGTTAGGATCGATGAATGGACTCAGGTATGGTCGCAGCCATCCAGTGAAAGAGTCATGTATGAAAATCACGCCTGGATTACAACAGACACAATCCAGGGTCTTGTGCTCCATCTCGACCCGAACATAAGTACAAGTTCAAGCATGTGAACATGTGAGCTGAACTCGAACATGCATGAACATCGTCTGATTACCAGCCAATGATGAAAGCTGTTAACAGACGCGAGAGGTACCACCAATAATGACAATGGCCCTCAAGGTACTATAGGTACAATCTATGGCGTGTGAATGAATGAGCCAATGTCGAACACCCGTAGAGTTATCCGATCGGAGGCCAATGATGAAAACCTCACGTCGAACATGAAGAACCTGCCATTAAGGCATGCAGGCTCCAAGGTACCGAAAGGGAGTCTCTAGGTCACTTTCCTGGATAATGAGCTGAAGTCGACAGGAAGTGATATTCGTCGAAGGTGGGCCATAATGTTTCCCACACCATCGACACGAGACGGGAGGAGACAATGTTGTGAATTTTAAGATTTATGAACTATCAGACAGAGGTGGTTTCTTTGAGAGGTCAACTTCTCTTGAACATATCGGCGACACAACAGTGGAGTTGGCAGTATTTGACGTCAATGGATCAGAGGTCATGATGACGAGGCAATGAGCAGATGAGAGGTCAAATAGGATTACCCAAACCCACGGAGGCAAGTGAAAAAACAAGATGAGATATCCCCACCCTGACACGAAAGCAGAGAAGTGCGATGTTCAAGAGCGACATACTGCCAACACGACGATAATTACGGTTCCAAAATTTTCTTTTTCCCCCACCATTTCTGGCGAGTACCCCAATTATTTTTAACAAGCTTGATGGGGATAGCATATGCTTTTGGTATAAGTTCGACCTTCAGCCGAATCCAACCTAGTAAAAGTTTAACGAGCCCTAGGGAGGAGAAGCTTGAGTCTCGTCATAATGATGAGTCCAATGTCGTCAGAGTTTAACGAGTCTGACACAGGTAAAACTCGGAGTCTTTTTCATGTTTAGAGAGTTTGAAAAAGAAACAGAAAAGAAAACTCCAGAGGTCCTTTTTCGTAGAGTTGTGTCTCTCAGGCCTGAAAAAGTATAAAATGATGCCCGAAAGAACCGCCCAATCATTACGACCGAGGAGTACTTTTCATGGGTAGTGATTTTGACTTGAAAAAGTAGAAAAGGGATCAAAATCACGTCGTTTCGTAACCATTAACGAGTTTGAAACGACAAAAACCCGGTAATCTTTTTATATTTTAACGGTCGATAAAAGAACTTAAAATGACTACCCCTTAGTAACCGTTTAATGAGCCAAGAGGGACAACTCAGCGATCTTTTCCTCTTTAAAAGGTCAGGAAAAGAGCTGAAAGCAGACCATAAGTAACATTTTCTCATGTTTTACCGAGCTTGAAAAAGTTAAAAAGAAGCTCGTTTGAACTCACACATATACATATGATTATGGTTTCTCATTGTGTCTTCATGTGCTTGCTTGAATGATGTGTTATTTACAAATTTCACAAATGTCTATCTAATACATGATTAGCCAATGCATCAGATACTGTGTTCAATTGTCGTGGAATATGTTGATATGTAATAAACTCAAAATTCCTTTCTAACAATCTTACAAGTAAATACAACCTTAAAATATGATGGTCTCTGACGGAATAACGCCTATTGAGCTGGTGGACGACAAGCTGAGAATCCAGGTTTACCACTAATGCCCGAATACCAAGATTAATTGCTTCAATAAGGAGCTCGATCACGGCACAATATTCGGGGACATTATTCGTGGTACGACCCAAACAGACACCTTGAAGATCTATCAGCTCACCATGAGGATCATAAATCATCCATGCCGCAGAGGATAAGTTACGAGTACTGTGACAGGCACCATCAGCGAAACCAATATAAGGTGTATTAGACATCTGGACAAGAAGCAGAAAACACAATAAGCGACAAGCGACAATCGAGTCTATAAAAAATTCTAACACACATACACAACACACTTGCTAGAGTACATGTATATACAAAAAGAAGTGTACTAGCATCACGCATAGTACCTTTTCAAATACAGCCCATTACGAGGCTGCGCGAGAGGATTTCCTTCATAATCTATTAACTCATAGGCTCCTTTGTCCAAAACTTTTTTGACAATATAAGGGCCTAACCACATGGATTCGAGTTTTCTTGGTCCTAACTTTTCGTTTGCCTGATCATATAGGAGAACTAAGTCTCCCTCATTAAAGGAATGTGGACGAACAGTCTGGTCAAAGTGAGATTTGACCCGCCTCTTTTGTGTTTCGATGGCCAGATTAGCTAGGCGACGAGTTTCATCTAGACGCTCCAAATAAAGGAGGCGTTCTTCTAATGGGGTAGTGTTAGGAAGAAGCTCGACGGCTAATTTTAATGAAGGGATTTCACACTCGATCGGAAGGGTAGCCTCTAGTCCGTAGACTAGTTGAAATGGAGTGAAACCAGTGGCATCCTTCACAGAAGTTTGGTAAGCCCACAAAGCAGGGAACAACATCAAGTGCCAGTTGGACTTGTGCACGCCAACGGTGCGCTGAAGCATAGTAACCAAGATCTTGTTGATCGCTTCAACTTGGCCATTGGATTGAGGATATTATGGGGTAGAACTATCGTGCTTTAAGCCCAGCTGGGTTGTCAGTTCTGTCATCATATGATTCCAGAAATGCTTTCCGTGATCAGTGATGATGGTTTGAGGGATGCCGAATCGCAAAATAACATGATTAAACAAAAATTGCGTCACTGTGTGACCGTCCTCATTGAGTGTAGGCATCGCCTCGGCCCATTTAGTAAAATAATCAACGGCGACGATGATGTACCCATGCCCCCCGACCGAGCGAGGGTTACAGGTGACATAATCAATGCCCCATTTGGCAAAAGGGCCGACGGTAACAACAGGGTGCAATGGAGCAGCGGGTGCCCGCATCTTCCGTTGGAAAATTTGGCACTCGTGACAGGAACGGACTGCAAGAATGAAATCCTTGAAGATGGAAGGCCAAAAGTAGCCAGCACGGAGAATTTTCTGAGCAGTAGCATAGCCAGACATATGACCGCCACAAGCACCTGAGTGGCAGTCATTGAGGACTCTCTCAGCTTCCTCGTGAGTAAGACAACGGCGGAGAACAGAGTCGATGCCGAGGTGATATAAAGTATCCCCAATGATCCGATATGGTTGGGATTAATGACGAATCCTTCGTCGAGCTTCTTTAGAAGTGCCCGGGCGGAAGGAGGACGTTTGCAAATACGTGAGAATGTCACCATACCAGGGGTCGAGGATGCTGATGAGAAACAAGGTCTCATCTGGGATGTGATCTTCCGTATGAGATGGCAAAGAGAAAATTAACTCAGCGAAAACCAGCGATTTCTTAGACTTGGCGGAAGCGAACTCCAAGTCAAACTCTTGGAGAATGACAATCCACTTAGAGTATTTGCCCCCCAGCAACTGGCGTGACAAGATATAGGTCATGGGGTTGCAATCAGAAATCACTATAGTAGTGCGTAGCAGAATATAGTGGCGGAAACGTTGGACAGTACAAACAGCGGCTAACGCCAACTTCTCGACATGTGCATATCGAGTTTCCGTGTCAAGGAGGTTTCTACTGAGATAATAAATGACATGCTCAGTGTCATCGTCGTCAGTTTGGACAAGAACCATACCAATAGTGGTGTCGGCAGCGGCTAAATATAGGATGTAGTCACGATGATAATTTGGAGGCCAAAGCAATGGAGCAGAGACAAGGAGACCCTTGAGACGCTCAAAATATTCTTGAGCCACCGCATCCCAATGAAAAGGGACATCCTTTTTAAGTAGCCGCGTAAAGCCTTTAGCCACTTCGGCGTAGTTCGGGACAAAACGACGTAAAAAGTTCGCTTTTCCTTGCAGACTTTGCAGTTGGTGTAAGGTAGCAGGGGGAGGGAGATTCACGATAGCTTCGACTTTGAGGGGATCCAGACGGATGCCCTCTTGGGAGACGACAAATTCGAGAAGTCGACCCATTTCTACGCAGAAGACACACTTATGAGGATTAAGCCTGATGTTGTAGTGTCGATAGCGAAGAAAAATTTCACGAAGATGAGCAGGGTGGTCTTTACGCTTAGCCGAATGAGCTGGAAGATCATCCAGATAAGGCTGTACAATGTGTCGGATGTCATGAAAAGCATAAGACATTGCACGTTCGAATGTAGCCCCAGCATTTTTGAGACCGAAAGGGAGCTTCTTATAAGCAAAGGTACCCCACGGACAGATAAAAGCAGTTTTGTGTTGATCAGCAGGAGCAATATTGATATGGTTATAACCAGAAAAGCCGTCCATGAAAGAGTACATTTCGCTTCCCGCACACTCGTCAATAATTTGATCAATGAATGGTGTGGGGAAATTATCTTTTGGACAGGCCCAATCGATATCACGATAATCAACACAGACACGGATAGTTCCCTGTTTTTTAGTGACAGGTACAATATTGGAAACCCAATCTGTGAGCGAGATAGGATAAATGAAACCAGCTTTAAGAAGTTTTTCTACTTCGGCCTTGATCGCTGCAGCCTTTCGAGGGTGTACTTGACGTAAACGTTGGCGAACAGGCTTAGCACCGGGGTACGTAATGATTTCGTGCACCACTATGCTAGGATCAATGTCGGGCATTTCTTCGTAAGACCAAGCAAAAACATCGCGAAATTCGCAAAAAAGTTTCGAGTAAAGTTGAATCTCCTCTGGAGTACAAGTGACTCTGATATGAACATGTTCAACAATCCCAGGTTTGATAGAGATGTCGATGGGTTGGGTTTGAGTAATGTTCGCCATATTACCTTCAGAAGAAGTGTGGTAAACGTGAACAGGTGACTGAAGGAATCGGAATGGGGAACAAGGAGCAAACCGTTGAATAGCAGTTGGCTCATCCTGAGGGACAGAGAGCAACGAGGAACGATGATGGGTATCGTGCCAAGGAGGTTCTTCGAGAGACATGGTCCCTATAATGGCTTCATCGGAAGAGAATATTTCGTGTAAAGGATCCGAAGGAGCTTGAGCTACAATCCCTAGAGATGGAGCGAGTGTGTGAAAAATTTTTCTCGAAAGAGCAAGTTCAGAAGCCGATGCAGCTATGATTTCAACATAGTTGAGTTCGGCTGGACTCAACGGCATCTTGTCGCCCCATGAATCTACTTGGTCGATGGGAGGAACCACCCATGGATCGAGACAAGTAGAGATCATATTGACGGAAGCAACATTGGGAGGTGAGGCTGGAAAAATGCCCATAAGGGCAGGATCTTTAAAAAGTCCGTGACCGAGACTCTCAAAGGATTTGGTGGTATGCTCCACGAAAGGAATAGTTCCTTCTGAAGAGGAAGCAAAAAAATTTAGCTGGTCGACCGTAATAATCTTCCCTTGGTGAGGGAAGCAAATGATACGAAAGTAGGATGAAGCAACAGCTTGCATCGCATAAATCCAGCTGCGTCCGAGAAGGAGGTTGTACGTTAGAGTAGCGTCAACGACTTCAACTTCCATCTCGACCGTTTTTCCTTCCAAAGAAATGGGTAAACGTGGGAGAATACCATAAGGACGTGAGGCTCTTCCATCGAAAGCTTCCAAGGTTGTGGGAGACTGACTCAATGTTGGAGAACCAATAGCTTTCCAACAGGCAACAGACATGATGCAAGTCGAAGCACCTTCATCAATGACTGTGCGATGAATATTTTTCTTATCAATGACAACCTGTATGAGAAAGGCAATTTGGGGAGGCAGTCTCTGAGTATGGCGGTCTAAATCGAACGTAATCAAATCCGAATCTACCGGATCTATGTCACGGATGGCAGATAGAAAGGACTTCCTCTGAGAGGGGCAGCTCTGGAGAACTTCTAAAGCGGACATAGCTGACGGAGTCTGGGATAAATCCTCAACTTTATTATAGTGCTGGGCAACACGGGCATTTGGGTTGTAAGAAGATTTCCGGAGTACTCCTTTTGGAGGGGGTCGAACAGGTACTTCAGCACTAGGTCTCTCGATGTGAAGAGGGCTTGAACTGAATGGAGGAGCACTGGGGGTGACTTCAGGCTCCTTGCCGGCAGATGGATAATATTTTGTTCGAGTACTGATGTTAATAGGGACCGTACCTTCCATAAACACTTGGGAACCGAAGGAAGAGGGAGGTTGAGAGGGGTTAGCAACCATTTGGGTTTGCTGTGAAGGAAAGGGTTCTTTAAGGACCGCAGGAACCCCAGGAGCGCCTTTTAACAAAAGACTAACTTCAAACCGCCAGGGGCAGTCCTTGGTATAGTGATCCTCATCACAGATAAGACAAGGATACTTGGGTTTGCGTTTGGCACTCTCCTCAGATTGAGGTTTAGGTTATTCCTGCTTAGGTTGTTCCAACTTGTTTTTCCCTTTCTCTTTCTTCTTTAATTTCGAGGTTTTATCAGTCTTGGTTGACTAAACGGCATTAACCTCGGAGGTATATTTAGAAGGAGGCGTAACCTGGGAGGTGTTTTCATTTGGAGCATTTGATTTCTGCTTCCCAGGGTTTGCGGAATTTTTCTTGGAGGATGAACTCACAGACCCGATAATGCTGTCAACTGTAGGAGTTGGTGGGGCTTTGGATGTGCCAGGTCTAGGGGCATCAGGCAAATAATCATATAATGTACCTGACTGAGAATAAACTAAGTCAAGGTATTGAGCACACGCGATAGCTTGCTCTTCAGTAACGCACGCTCCCATTGCAATATCCCGAGCTATTGGAGGCACGAATGAAGTCGTGAACCAATCCGTGAGAAGCTGGTCGGGAATCCAAAATTTAATCATACATCTACGCTGTCTCCATTCATGGATATGATCAGAGATGTGCGTAGCAGTTGATTGTCGTAAGGATGCAAGGAGGTGCGTGCCCGTCTCATATCGAATGGGCAACTAAAAATGCGTAAAGAATGCCATAGCCAATGAGTTGAAATCCTGAAAGGATCCGCGATTTAGCTCAATGTACCATTTAGCGACAGAGCCAGTGAGAGTCCTTTGAAAAAGGCGAAGCCGAATCGAATCATCAAGCCATGAATTAGATGAGCACCATAGATGATACGTCATGACATGAGCTTGCGGATCTTCATTAGCTTTGCCATCAAATTTCGGGCAATCACCAGGAATCTTGGTGGGAACCGGAGGCCAATAAGGATTATGAAGGATAGGGTCATTAGTCAGCTTAGACACATCCGGTAATTCGAGAGTCGCTAAAAATGGTAATTGAGGATTAAATGACATTTGAGGCTGCTGGAACGATGGGACACCCGGGTTCCAACCAGGTGGTGGTGGTCCCCAAGGACCTTGCCCTGATGGATTTGCCCCCATGGTATGCTGGGCATAGGGGTTAGTGTTCTGCCCCCCAGCATATGGGTAACCAAACGATGCTGCAGAAGTAGCATGCGGCTGTTGGTAATTTTGGTAAGGAGCAAACAGAGGTTGGCCTTGGGGTTGCTGATAACCGTAATGTGGTGGGACCCCAAATTGAGTTTGAGTCCCAGGCTGAGTTTGATAAAACGTTTGAGATTGACCTCCAGCCTGCATTTGAGAACCAGACGGATTTTGGGATCCAACCTGGGTCCAGGTGCCAGGTTGAGCAGCGCCAGTGGATGGATAACCTTGGGCTATCTGAGTGAAGGGATAACCTTGCTGGTATTGAGGTTGGCCCGCCTGCTGATACTGAGTTTGGCCTACCTGCTGATACTGAGTTTGGCCTACCTGCTGATGCTGAGGTTGGCCTCCCTGCTGATACTGAGGTTGGCCTCCTTGCTGATGCGCAACAGAGGGTTGTCCTCGCATACCAGATGGTTGGGTTTGAGGATGACCAGTTTGTCCAGAAGACTGAGTATACTGGACAGTTGGTTGACCAATTGTTTGGGCAGCTTGGCCCGAAACTTGGGTATAGTGGACGTTAGGTTGATTCAGATTAACAAACGATTGACCAGTTTGTCCAGTATGGGAACCTTGCTGGAGACCAAGTTGAGCTTATTGAATGGAAGGGTGACTTGGGTTACCAGCAGGTTGGGTATGAGGAGTGAAAAAGGGACCACTAGAAGCAAAAGGATTCCCTTGGAAGGATTGTCCTTGTGGATTTTGCTGGTGTGGTTTTTCAGGTTGAGCATACGACGCTTGACCACCATGGTAAGAGGTGGAACCCCAATCTATAGATAGCGGGACCGAAATCTCTCCAATTGATAACTGACCTGCCCCAGTACCAAAGGGTGGTAGATACTGATCATACTGCCCCCCAAGTGATACATTAGATGTAGGATCAAAGCCTGCAAATAAAGAGGACGAAGGTCAGCTAAAAATAGGCGTTGAAGAAGCCACAGATATAATTGGAGGGGTTGTCACCGAAGTAACAGTTGTACTGCGAGGTGGTGGAGTCGATGGCTCTGTATTGGAAAAGACGGGTGGTGACCAAATAGAGGTCGGAAAAGGAGATGATACAAAATCTCGCAATGCTCTATAACCAAGAGGTAGTCCCTCGGTAGAAGTGCTCCTACTAACATGTGCAGACTCCATTGTGCTAGGGATTTCGTCCCCTGGCATGCCGGATTCGTCAGTAGTAGTAGGTGATGGATTTTCCATGTCGGAAGGAAAAGGTTTCCGAGGAGAAGTATATTCCCAAAAAGGGATACCGTTTTGAGAAGGTTCCCAAATGGGGTTCGTAAAAAACTGGTAATCCTTGTCGCCTGGAGCGCAAGAGTTGATCAGTTGTATGCTTGGAACAATAGGGAGAATTTGACTCACAACCAGACCCTCCGAAGGCGAAATTGGTAGTTCCGCCAGGGTGAAACTTCACAAAATCCTAGGGAAACTAGCGAAACCAGTCCCTACGCAGACTAACGCAAACAAAATTTTACCGAGTTATGTGATCGTGGCCAGATAAATTTTAAGACACTTGACTTGACCTTTTCATTTTTAAAGAGTCGAGAAAAGGACGAAAAGATGACTCTAGTCTCCTTCAATTGTTTAATGAGCACGAAGTGACAAGCTGCTCACTTACACCTTTTCGTTTTGAGAGTCTGAAAAGGATCAAAAGCTGACTACTCTGGAAATCCTAGGTAAAGGTTTGCCAATCAAGCTGGTAAATGCTATATACACCTAGCGATCAAAGAAACCAAGGACTTTACGTACGGCAGTCAACTTCCCGAATGCTGTGTTCAGTGCAATTACGTTTGGTAGGGCGGCAGACTCAGCTTCTATGGATCAAAGGTTGCAAGCCTATAGGGTCTCCCAATATATACTCGACGGTACGTGGGAGCACAATCCGTACTGGCACCTACCGTTTCACCGTGGAGGAATCACCCAACCGCTCAACGATAAACTACCAGGTTTAACGACGCCGGAACACGTCTCTAACTTAGACCTCTAGAATGTGAGCGTTAAGTTTCAATGCGTTGTTAGGTTCATTGAATTCATTTTATGGTTTATCTTTGATTAAGTCTCAGTTTCTGGTCTTACCGTATGTGGTCTCTTGAAATTTCCTAAATGCCACTATATGCAAAAATTGTATCGTTTCGTTGAATGAAGTCTAGCTACAGAAGAGTTGAGATTTTCATACAAACAAAATGAACACAAAAATCCTAATGCAGCTAATAACAAGAAAGGAAAATCTTTTTCTTTTTCTTTTTAAAAGCAAAAATTAACACAAAATGCTAATTAATGAAAAGCAAAAATCATTTTTCTTTTCTTTGAAAATAGTATGATGCACTTAACGGATTTCAAGAGATATGCACAAACAGATAATTCACTTGAAGGAATCTAAAACCAGATTTGAAACATGAAAAAAAATGACCCACCAAAGCAAAGAAAACGCCAAGATCTTCAAAGAACTATGTAATCTAAGCCCAATGAAGTCAGGTAAAATAAACAAGCTAAAAGTGAGGTACTTGCAGCATATAATGAAAAAACTCGTACAACTACCAGAGGAATGTGGAAATCAATCAATAAAATGACTGGATCAACAAATCACAAATCCGACAGAAGGTTCGATAAGCAAAGCCTCAAAGGCTAAGATATAAAATCGGTGGAAAAAGGCGAACAACTGAAGGATGGAAAGAACAACCAGCCAGATAATAGTCCAACAAACTTCCAAGAGATGTAAAAGAAGAAAAAAGACACAGATCCAAGCTTAAAAGACTGACAAACCAGCTAATTTAGAAAATTAACCAGTCTGGCGCGACTGTCAGGATGCAACTCGCGCTAAACAGATAATGGCGCGAGTTGTCTGAGAGCAACAAGCACGAACCAGCGCGACTGTCTGAAGAAAAAACGCGCTAATGAAGTTTGCCAGGCAAAAAGACAAAACAGATAGATCAAGGCTTGGTTTACAGTGTCTAAAAAGGGCAGCAAGCAAGAAATAGCAAGAACTTCAACCCAGAAAGCTATTCAGACCAATAAACAAGAGAAAAATTGACATGCAAGGCAAGATTGAAATTGTTCAGTTTGTAAACTGAACTGGAGATCGACTGAAGTGGCGTTGATCTACTTCACTTCTGCATAGCAGGAGTGTTTCGAAGGCTACCTGGCCGCTCTTCAGACTCCGTCTACAATTTACAAATCAAACAACACAAAAAACAAACAACAAGCTTCTCCCAAGTGGAGTCGCCAGAATTGTTGAACTGGTAAATCCCTCTGCGGACAGGGCGTCTCCCACCCGGGTCCCCTAGCAACATCACACACGCTACACGCGGATTCCTAATTGCATAAATCAAAGATCGATCAAGATGATCTACCTGGAATCCAATGCTAGTAGTTGTAGAAGAAATGTCGCTCCCGCTCCTTAGACTTTGGCTGGTCACAATCCTCACGCTTCGCGTAAACGGACACCTGCACAAGCAAAGAACGATACAAACACAAGCGTAAAATCCAGTATATGCAATTATATATCGGTCAGAAAAGACATAACTCAGATATCATTGAAAGACACATGAGTGGAACCATAATGATAGTCGTTCATTATTATTGATAAAAACAAAAGAGAATACAACCAAGTTCTGACGTCAGATCCTCCTTTGACTGGGCAAG
The DNA here is from genome assembly GCA_000404065.3 of Pinus taeda. Taxonomy (NCBI): domain Eukaryota; kingdom Viridiplantae; phylum Streptophyta; class Pinopsida; order Pinales; family Pinaceae; genus Pinus; species Pinus taeda. Next base: position 18,945 of record APFE030466781.1, on the reverse strand, counting down.
CAGCTAAATACGCCTTGCAAAGTGACCTCTTCTCTCTCAATATTTTGGCAGCATAACCTCTCTATGACTCTCAATTCTCACTATCAATCCAGCATGAACTTGGCACTCACAATAGCTCTAGCAAAACTAGTTGGTTTAATGCAAGGTGACAGTAATTTATAGACGAAGGAGGAGGAAGTATGCATTGTATCCGGACACCTACTGAAGATTTGGCATTGTCCCAGAATAGCCACTGAACTTGGTTGTCATGGATAAGAAGATGACACTCGACCACTTCCATGAGATTTTTCCCCAGAGAACTACATGAGAAATGAAGGAAAAAACACTTCAGTGCACGCTGGCTAAAAATCATAACCAAATTTGGGTGGCGCGTGTTTTGTTCTGTGACAGAGCATCCATAGGCGCGCCCTCTTTGGAGGAACTGGCCCACTGGCGCGGGTAAGACACTGTGGACCCGCGCTAATGGAAAAAGGGCACTTTTTAGGGCTAATCTACAAAAGGTGTCTTCAGGGATTTTGAAGTTCATACTTAGGAGAATCCAATGCAAGTGTTTTTAAGTTGTGTCACTGGTCACAGGTCCATAAATGTGTCCTCCAGTGTGTGAAAGCAAGGGTAACAAGGACGGTGACCAACTGTGACAAATTACTGCGTAACAGCAATTAAGGAGCCTGAGATAATGAATTTGGCATTAGGAGCCAAAATAGTATGACGGCTTCTCTTAGAATATAATGAATGGTGGAAATGATCCTTTTTACGAAAATATTTTCACAAAAACAAACTACTCAAGCTAGAGCATGAGACTTAGCAGGATCAAGGATTGAAAATTTGGAAGCTGTGTAGGGAACTTGCCCCTATTTTCATAGATAATATAGGATGGAAATCGAGGAATGAAGTGTGTATCCATCTGTGGAAGGATCGTCAACCAACTGCAAAATTAGTGAGAGATAATGACAAGATAAAGGAATTGGAAAAATGGATGGAGGACAAGGGACTGAAGAAGCTCATTGATATCTCCTAGTGGGATCACTAGGGTCATTGGATGGGATGGAACTATGATGATATTCCTCCTGACTTCCAACAATTATGGGAACTGTTGATTAAAGCTCTAAAAGGATATGTGTCGGTAGCAACATCGAGATTGGACATAAGAATTTGGAAGAGCAGTAAAACTAGTAATTATTCAGTCAAAGAAGGATATAATATGCTCATTCAAAGGCTGCCTCATGCTCATATTGATCATATATGGGGGAGAATATGAAACATTGATGGGATGCCAAAAAAAAAAAAAACCTTTTTGTTGGAAATTGGTGCATGAGAATGTGTTAACTGCAGAAAATTTAAAGAAAAGAAATATCCATGGTCCCTCTCGTTGTGTGTTATCCCAAAGTACAGAAGAAGATATCCCCCATCTATTTTGATGGTGCCCTTTCACATTGGAAGTATGGAAGCTAGCTTTGGTATAGGTCATAAACCTTCATAGCATCTTGAAGAATTAGGAAGAAATGTTTGACACCGAGAGGTGTAGAATGCCATGGCAAAGGAAGATGAACTCGGTGGTTATGAGATGTTGGATGGCCCTGTCAAAGTACCTATGTTGGACTATATGTATAGCACAAAACCATGCAATCTTCAAAGAGAAATTCCAAATGCAATCTCTTTTCCCTCTAATGCATCATCAATGCTTTTTTAGACAATCTCAGCCAAAGGTTATGATATAAAAGAGATTGATGATATTTCATAGTTTGAAAGGGAATGGTTGAAATTAGATCAACCTTATCATCATGCTCACATCTTCAATTTTAAATTATTGGATCAAAAATTGCACTTAGTCAGATTAAATAGAGATCAATTTCATTTATGGAAAATAATTTGGGACATTATGTATTATTCTTTGACTATGCATCTAAAGTCGACCCTGGGGAGGCATGAGCGAGAGGGGTTGTCTTTTGCCCCAATGAATAAAGGGAGATTCAATTTGCTTGGGGATTAGGGATCTCAACAAATAACTAGGTTGAATATTTAGCTCTATGGCAAGGCTTGGAATTGGCTGATTCCAGGGGACTTCGTCAATTGATGGTTTTCAATAGTCCAAAGATTGTAATCCAGCAAGTGAACAAAGTTATAGAAACAGATGAGCAGATATCAACATCTATTCTACATCAAATTAAACTAGCATTGGATAAATTTGATTTGATTGAATTCTTTCATGTTAAGAGAAACCTTAACATGGTGGAAAACTCACTGGCTAACCAAGGAGCACTTTTAAAACAAGGCTTGTTAAATATTGATGAAGAGGGTTTGCTTACAAAAGCAATACCATGAAGAATCAAATTAAATTTCATTTGCCTATGACATTCATGAGAACATGGAATAAGGATTCAAGTCTTATCATATAGATTGACCTTTCATTATTTTGAAACCTCATTAATGTTTGTAGTATTGAAGCGACTTTTGGTAGTCAAGGAGAGATGTGCTTATGCGGTCACTTGGGCATTGGTCGTCATGTTGTGCTAGGCAAAGGATAGATGGAGAAGGGAAGATGTGGTTAATAAATCCTTTCAAATGTGTGAGGTCCTAATCCCTGCATATGATACATATTTTTCATTTGTGTTCTCCAAGCCCATATTGGAATCTTCCTTTGATTGCAATATTTCCTTTATGGCCTCTGAATGATTGGTATTTGTGGATCAACACGATATTAATGGTGAATGTGGTGGATTCAAATCAAGGAAACTAATCTCAATGATATATATAGAAAATCGAAGCATGGAAACATAGAATAAAGAATTAGAGCCTTAATTTATCAAGCTTGTCAACAGGTCTGACAAAGTTTCAAGTCTATGGAGTGCCATTGTGAATACACAGAGGAAGATCCCAACATCACACTCATAAAAATGGCAGGTACTATGAACTTTGTCATCAGATTGATCTCAATGCATAAGAGATCATCTTGACTGAATCATGGGCTCAGACTGAACTCTTAGATCAAAGAATGGGAATAGTGGAGGTCAAGATGGATCATCTTCAGTTGACAAACAAAATGTTCAAATTTTGTGTGGGAAATTTGGCATAGACTGAGGACATTAATGTCGATGTGGTTCGTGTTGAAGCAGCATGGGAATTATGAAGAGAAAGGGGAGAGCATCCTTAACCTCGCTGATAATCAAGAAGCCATCTCTTCTCAGTCCAAGTTGGAAGAAAATGAAGCCCAAGTTACTTATGTTATGGAGGATATGTAGTGCTTCACCCAGTTAATAGTTTTTTGTTATATTTTGCAAATATGTAGTGTTTGTAGGTGTCTTTTGGAGAATGTATGGGGAAAACCAGTTAAGGTTAGTAATTTATATCTCAAGGGTTCATTGAATCAGTTCTCTATGCATCTCTTGGACAGTAGAAGAAGAATGTTTGGATTATGATTTATAAGGCCCTAGCCTTCAAACCAAGGTTTTTAATGCAATACATAACCGCTCCTTTCAAAAAAAATGCATCGACAGGGGAATGAATCGTATTTGTGGAGAACCAAACGGTTGGCATGTCAATGAGGATTGATGTCAAGGTAAAGAAGCCTTCTGAGAGGATAAGAAGTGTTTGCATGTGTACATGTTAGCACACATATCAAGAATGCAACAATTGAAAATAATTATAACATCAATCCTTTGTACAAGAAATAGTAACTTGTAATTCTATCTTTTCCAAAATAAACAAAATAGAAGAAATGATGATGAGGGTATGTGCTAACATGTATGAGACTATGTCAATTTATATTATAAACACTGGAATGTTAGAAAATCATAAAGGCAGAAAGAATTTCTTTATGTTGATAATTACTTGTGGTAATCTTATGTTTTCTTATGTTCTTCTTTTATCTTTAGTTCATCAAGCAATTACCAAAACAATAACACAAATATCACAAACACCAGATGTAGGTAGACAGCTAGGGCAAAGCCCCTATCTAGGGTAAAACCCAGTCAAGAACTCTTTCTTAATAGTTTCACGAGATAATCCAAGACTCTTGACCTAGACATATACTTCCTCCACACCAAATCAACCCTTTCTTCCTTTTGTGGATGATAACATTTTCCACGATAACTTAGACTTAGCAGCAACAAAACTTCACTCTGGTAGGACTTTGACCCACCAGTAGCCCAACAAAATATTCGACCTAACAATTATCCCAGCAAAATATTCGACCCAACAAAAACTTCGATCTTCGAGAAGTAACCCAGCAAATTCACACGTGTGAGAGAGATGTTCCAGAAATTCGACCTTCCAACAATCCTTCTCCTTATTCTACAACTTCGCACTTTTTCTACTCCTTCTATTGGATATCAAACTTGTGAGTGAGAGTGTGTCCTTCAAATGAACTGAACTGCTTCAAATATATAGGCTTTTGGTGAGGTTGAATTGCCCCGTTTGAGGCCGACTTGGTGTGGAGGTGACAAATGACTTATTTTGCTCAATATTAAATCTTTTTACATTATTCAAAAGCCCAATAAGGGTCTCTTTAAATAGTTAGTGACTCTAATGACTCAGTATAAATCCTAGAAGTCCTCAATGGGGTCTTTGACCTAAAACATGATGACCCAAGCACGAAATCCATGCTTTAATAAGTCATAAAAATAATAATAATAAATTATTTTTCTTTCTTTTGATAAATACATTTCATTACGACTCAAATATAATTTATGAAGACTGAACCTAGTTACATTCTTCAACACTCCCTCTTAACTATGGAGGTATTCATACTTACATATACAAGTACATGCAAGATCACAAAACACATGAACCATGAAGAGTTTAGGCACCTATGGTGCCACTGACTAGATTCCTTACCAGAGAAATCTATTCGGGTGGGACTAAGATGGAATAAAGCTTCCAACTTCTCTAGGTAACATTAGTCTTACTTACTAACCATCAACCCAGGGAACTAGGTGCGTAATGCAAGGTCAAAGCTCTATGACCAACGCCATCCTGCCTACTGCTTTAGGAACTAGAAATAAACATATATGCCAACCACATGTCCTCCCATGCATTTTACACACACAATGTCTCAACACATCAAATCTCTCTAACCTCAAGCATGCTTTTCAAAAACTTCGAGAGATTTATCATAACAGATACAACCCCAATCAGTAACAACCTTCCAAATACTCATGAGTAAACACAAACCTTTGGCGTCTTCAAACATCTTGATGTTGCTTCACAATTTATCACAGTAAGATTTAGAGGCTTCCCAAACAAATATTAACAGAAGGTTTTCTCAATCATTCAACTTCCTTTCCTACTTCACATGCAACAACCAAATCATGTTTTCCTTCTTCCAACAACACCTCAATATGAATTCTCCAATTTTCTTCTTCAAGGTATCCATCATGACTATAATATGCCCTCCATCTCAACTCTGGGATTTATATTATTTCCTTTATCCATCCTCCCTCTTAACATAAGGAGATCAACTTATTTTTCATAACATCATAGAATCATTCATGGCTTCCATTCTTCTTATTTGAGACATCTTGATCATCATCATTCATATAACTTCCTTCATCATGCTTATTCACCAAATCAACTTTACTTATGAATATCTTCAACATCTTGAAGATTATGTACTTGCACAACTTAGATAGCAAGTACAACCAAATACATATATAGAAGCATGAACTTAACTATATCATAATCAAACAATAATGGAATCATTAGAATTTAGACATAAAATACCTAAACTTAGATAATTTCACAAAAAACATGAGACACGTACTTGTATACTTTCAACTCAATCAAGATAACAATATTCATTATATCTAGGATCTCAATATTTCTTCAAGAGATATGACATACTCTACTATAATATATTGCAAACCCTAGAAGCAATTCAAACAAGTATAGTTCTACAATGCATCCAACAACTTTAGAATTCGTATGTTAGACTTCTACTAGGATTTAATGAAAACCCTAGATTCCATGCATGAAACACTAAGGTTTAGATGACAAAAATCAAAATCAATCACAACAGTACAAGGTTTCAACTAAATGACCAACTTTTACTAGGGTTTGTTGTAAACCCTGTATTTTATCACCATATCATAGACTATCAAACTTCTACTAGGGCTTAGTTACAAACCCTAGAACTTATCAACAATTAGATTAGCACAAACACATATCTAGGATAATCATGCACAAGCATATCATAACACATATAGGACAAACTCAAGGCACAAATATCAATACATTTAAAGTCAAACATATAATGATCTTGATTATACTAGGGTTTTGATCAAATGGACAAACCATACACCTAGGGTTTCATTCCTAGGAGCTTTCTCTTGATACATAAGGGTTTTGTTCATAAACCCTAATTTACCAAAACCTCAAGGTCTAAGAACACATTACCATCCAACCCTAAAGGACTAGGGTTTCCATAACAATACTAAGACACCAAACATGACATTATCATCAAAACCCCAAGCATCAAAAGTATAGTATTTTTTAGATTTCATCAATAACCCTAAGTAGAGTAGATTTTTTCACATTTTCATACCCTTAGGTTAGGGTTTTACAAAGAACCTTTTAGGGTTCCACAAGCATAATGATTTAATGAAGGTAGATTTAATCTAATGATTAATCTGCCAAACAAGAATATTTATGATTCAAAGGTCCTAGACATAACACTTGTTAGTAATGTAAAGCAGATTCTTTTAGAATGAGTGAATGTACCTTTATCTTGAAGAGAACACAACTTGTGATCTAAAACACACCTTTGAGTTATTTTCTAGACATACCATATAGGACATCAATTCCAATAGAACTTCTATGCTTTGTCTTGTGAGGTCTTCTCCATAACCCTTGATCTTATCAGTAAGCTTTTCCTAAACAAGGAAAATATAAAAAGAAATGTCATTAGCATCTTGTTAGTTCCTTATAATAATCTTTTTGTGAGCTGGTTGCATAACACATCTAATGTTGTTGCACTCAAAATTGTCACCTTAACATTTTGCGATCTGTGTGAGTCCACTACCACTCATACTTTCCTCCTTTGCAAGTCTTAAGCCTCAGTTCCTCATATCAAGCCTTGAAAATGAGAGAAAGCCCTCAAAAGTCTCTAAAACTCTGGTTCCACACTTTCTCTTTGCATTACCTGCAGTCCCGCACCTAATGGTCATGTCTCCTGTGCACCTGGCCGCTTTGTCTCTGTGTTTTGGGTGCGGACCCCTATAAAAGTTAAAAAGGCGTGAGTACATTCTAAAAACTCACTTTCAGTCATTTCTAGAAGCTTCTGGAAGGAATCTTGAGGTGGCAAGTTCGCTCTCTTAAGGTTCATGCATCCCATACCTTAAGGAGCTAACCCCTTGATGTGAGGAGCTTATCCCTTTGAAGGAGAATTCTATCCCTTCATAGTTGGACTTGTAGCCTCCTTCCCTGCACTATAAAAAAGAAGCATTGGGCTAGTTACTGGGGAGGTTAGAAGCTGAATATTCTTGAGGTGAAATGTTGTTGGAACTTAGTATTCTTAGTTGAGTTTTTATGAGGAGAGATTACATACCTCTATGATCTCATTTGGAAGAGTGCAAGGCTTATCAAAGTAAAGGAAAATCCTATTTCGGACCCCAGGAAGAGCTTGTTCAACATCAAGGCTGAAAAGGTTGTAAGGTTCTCCTACTTCAAAGTTAATACAAATAAGTTCGTTTTTCTCAATAAGTTGTTGATTCATGGTTTATTTTATGGATTCCTTGATCACCATAATAGACATGATTTATGATATTTGCTATGCAGGTGCTATTTAATGTTTGTTTGTTTTTTATTGCAGGTTCTCAAAGGTAATTCTTTCGAACAATTGGAGGATGGCTACTACGAACAAGCGTTGGATCTAAGGTAGGGTCTTAACACCCTTATAGTATTTATTTATAAATCGCATATGTCTAGAGAAAGATGGATTTGTTTGTCTATTTGTTGCTACACTATCTTTTGATACTAGGGAGATTGGTCTTATCCGCAAGATCGATTTATCTGGCCAACAAATTGGCGACTCCGCTGGGGAGCTGAATTTGGTTTTTGGTTTTCCTTTGTCTTTGATTTGAGAAACTTGTTTTCGTTTTTGGTTTTTGATTGATGTATGTTGGCTTGGGTAGTTTTTAGAATCTAGATTATTTTTTGTTTTTTTCGAAGTTTTTAGGGGACCGCACTTTCTCTTTACAGAGTGTGCGGGCATCTCCGCACTTTTCCTTTAGTAAACAGAGCGGGACCGCACCTAGTTCTTCTAGAAGCCTGCAAACCGTGTAAAATTTTTTGAAAAACCTAAAATATTTTCTTCCAGTTAAGTTTAGGTTTCATTTAGTGTTTTTAGTGTCTACCCAGATCTTCATTCTTCCTGTTAGAAATCTCTTGTGAGTGAGTTCTGACGGTATTTTTGTTTTAGATTATTTTCTAGAATTTTTGCATGCCTGGAGTGGTTTTCACTTGGTCTCTGTAGTGACTCAAAGATCAAAAGCTTGAGAAACCTTAAATCACCCTGGTATCTTTTTGTCTTCTTATGAGTCTGACTTGGTTGTGAAATCTTTCCTTTGCGAGAAATAGATTTAGTTTTCTCCTTGCAAATCCTTGAACAAGCTTTGCTATAAGTTTTGAATTTCATTTTTAAAAAAGTAAACATATCTGGATGTTTTTTTATTGATTTGTTATTTTGAACAAATGAATCCTTAGTTTACTAAACAAATAAGTAAAACATCCTCAAAAAGAATTGAAGCTTTTTATTCAATTTAAGTTTCTAAAAGTTTTTAGATCTCAAGATTAGTTTTTGTAGTTTTGAGTGTTTTCTAGAACTTGTAGATCTCTTTTGAAGCAAATTGTTTTTTGTAGTTTCGAGTTTTGAAAAGAGAAAGGGATTTTTTGTGAGAATTAATTAGTAGTCTTGTTTTGAGTTCTTATTGAAAAAGACAAAAAGATTTTCTTTTTATTTCCATGTTGAAAGAAAGAATTGTCTCTTAAAGAATTGCATTCTCAAACTCTTTCTTTTAGGTAGAATTTCATTGAAAGAAAAACGAATTACTTATCATTTTAGGTGCATTTTATAGTGTTTTTGGAGTCGAGTCTTCACACCATCAAAGTTTCATTTCCATACCTATTGACTTAAAGAACAATCTATAAAAGCAACGCTTGATTAAAATTGATCCAGTAATCTTTTCTATTTCTAGGGCTCTTATCACCAATATAGCTTAGGCTAGTATGTTGGAGTAGAGAGTAATTAACTCTCCAAGATAGTTAAAACAAACAAGTAAATACATCTATCGGTAGGAAATAAATCCAATTGTAATTGATACATTCTAGAAAGATTCCCTTAAAGGAGTCAATCACGAGATCATGTCCAAACCTTTGAGACAATCAAGTCTGTTTCATTGGGAAAGATAGAAGATTTGCGTGTATTATAAACGGTAAACCTCGGATAAACCATTGTCGAGGAGCCTGGAGTCACTTTGTTTGTTCAATTTAGTGTGTCCTAAATTGCTACATTAATTATCAATCTAGGATTCGTAAGTTGATGAAGTGTGGCGCACTATATGTGCAAGACAACCTATTTCTTACTTTTTGTCGTTTTTTATTTTTATTTTGTTTTGGGGGTTTTTATCTTTGTTTGTCTCCTAATGTGAATGGAAATCCTATCCTTGAGTTTTAAGAATACTCTAGAAGGCAAGTATGGATATAAATTTTTAAGGCAATTATGTCCTCTATAATGATTTCCAAAACTTTAACACTTCAGAGGGTCTTAGAGCATACTAGTGATGAAATTAATACTTGAACAAGAATGAAAATGTGCTACTATTCTAATCAAACAAATAGTGGACTATTGATCATGAAACCATTATCCCTGCTGTTGTCTAAATACGGAAAAATGAATTAAGCTACTGCACTCAAACAAATCAAAAATTGCAATCTAATAAAAGTAAAATCAATTCACATCATTCATAGTTCAATACCTCGCCAGGTAGTCTAAGTTATGGCTTTCGGAGATAACATCAGTGATATGAGCAAGTTGATATCTAATTGCAGAAAAGTAAAACTAAAATCAAATCACATCATTCATAGTCCGATACCTCGCCAGGTAGTCTAAGTTATGGCTTTCGGAGATAACGTCAATGATATGAGCAAGTTGATATCTAATTGCAGAAAAGTAAAACTAAAATCAAATCACATCAATCATAGTCCAATACCTCACCAGGTATTCTAAGCTATGTCTTTCGGAGATAACATCAATGACATGAGCAATCTGATATCTAAACTAACTACTAAAGCAAGTGAACAAGACTGGAATCAAAGCATAACTGGAATTAAAAAAAACTAAGAAAAAACAAAGTCAGCAGAGAGGCTAATCCCATGTCACTAGTTATTGCGAAAATTGTATGAAAATGCCCGAGCCTGCTCTATCCTGAAACATACACACACTGATCAGCGTTAACAGCAATATACAAAGCTTGTAAAATCATGAACAGAAATGAAATGTTAATACCATAGATGAAATATATACGCAGGTGGATAATTATAAAACATGTGCAATAGAAATAAGGAAACAATATATGAAAATTGTACAGCAATAAGGAAAACAAAACCTCAGTGTGCAGGGGCCCTCTGCATAGCCTCGGTCAACAGGCTATCAGTCAAGAATTATGCTCATGCAATCATGTAGAAATAGACTCTTCTTTTATATTTCAAAACAACGTTACCATAGTGGGACTAGTGTCACGGCACAGTAAACTTTAACAGCAAAATTACATTCAAAAAGACTAACTCTATGCGTATAGGAACGCGTTATTTATAACAAAAACTTCATAATTATTTTCCTGTGAAACTACGTCAACAGAGGACACGTAAAAGACAGTGTCCATGAATTTAGCATAATGGTTGCCGAGATTATTCAATCTATTGAAAGCGGCTGTTGGATTCACATCGTGGGGCAGCCTACAGGTGTCAACATGACCCCAGGTATCTAGAAACGGCCACGAATCCTTCACGTGTTTGAAAATAGAGTCCAGCTACCGTAGGACTCTTTCGTTAGACCATCATTTGACCACCGTTGACCATAACTTTTCTTAATGAATCCGGTTATACCAATAGGACTTGATCCATGTCTAGGTCATTTCTAACTTTCCCACGTGTCTGGTTTTGCCAGGTGACACCTGCAACCTGGAGTTTAAAAAAAACAGTTGCGAAAAGTTGAACCAGTTGCGGAAAGTGGCTGCATTCTGCAGATCATAAGAAAAATCTAATTCAAATAAAAAACACAAAACATAGTTAGAAAACCACTTTAAATGCTCTTTTAGAATTCATATGCAATGATGTTGATAGCTTATGAGGTCCAAGTGAGTGGAAAAAGTCTAAGAAAATGTGTAGGAGATATGTAGTTTCAGGGCTCAACATACCCCCACTGTGAAGGTGTTTCATGTCCTCATGCAACCAAAACTTTGACCATCCTCCCTTCAATTCATGTGTTCTGAGACCTCTGCTAGTACATCCAGCCCTCTTCTCTTCTTTCTTGGTACTGCTAACATCCTAGGCTTCCTCATTAAGCACTTGAATTTCAGGTTGATAAGAGCTCTAGTTAACCTCCTGCTCTTTTTCTTCAACTTCCTATTCTTCTTCTGCCACAGCCCAAGATGCAACATGGTGTTGTCATGAATGATCTTATCCAATCTGCTTTGTTCCTTCAATGTTTCATTCTCTCTCTTGATGTGTCTATTTAAGACCACTAGTTCAAAAATTCCTTGTTTCAGTGATTGGATTAGGGCTTCCTATGCTGCATTAGGCTGGGTAGATAAAGTGCCTGGATCTGTGGCAGTCTTCTCCAACAATTCAATATAATCATACATTTCTTGTTGGTTTGGGCCTATCTCAGGTGTAGTCTTTCTTGGGCTGACCCCAAAATCCGGTTAAGAAGGATTGTTCTCCAAATCTGACCGAGAAGGATTGATGTCAAAATCTGGTTGAGAAATAGGAGTATGGTGTGGGCTACGGCCAGGAGGAATTGTTGGAAGCTGTTCTGGTGTTTCCCCTCCTAAGTCAATGAAGTGGGGCCCTTTTGTTTGTACTATCCTCAATTTCCCTTTAAGCCTGGAGCTACTCCTTAAATTTTGTGAGTTAATGTCTTCTTTCTCCACACTCTGTTTTCCTTTCCCCTTCTTCTTTGCTACAGCTGATTGTTCCTGAAGATAAACTAGTCTTTCAGATAGTATTTGGTGGTCCTCTTCTGACGAAGGTTCTGGGGTTTGATAAACAGCTCAATGTTTCTTTTCCCCTTTAATTTTCTTTGCTTCCTATCCTCAGTTCTTTCCATCTTACTTTCAGATAGCTTCTCTTCTTGATTAATTTCTTTGGCTATGTTAGTAGGAGTGTCTTGAATTCTTACACTGCTTTTCTTCCTCCTACTCTTCCTTGCTAAGCTGCTCTCTGGTGTTTCAGGGGGATCTTGAAAGAAGTTTCTAACCAAAAACTGTTCCCAAGTGTCCTTCTTTTCCTTTAACTATTTTTCAAATAAAATTTTCATAAGCCCATGATGGTACAGGTGGGGTTCTACGTCCTCCAAATTCTTTTGGACAGTTACGGAAATCTTTTTCAAACTATTCAATAAAAAGTAAGGCAGATTGAGGGTTTGATTTTCTAAGAAATTCATTAGCAACCGGGTGTGATACATATACATGGACCCAAAACGTCCTTCACAGGTAATGAACTTTCGGATTATCAACAATAAATTGGCCCACTTTTCTTCTAAAGCATAGACAGGGATTCCTTGTTTGAAAATAGTTATATCCATACCTGGATTGTGTAGGATAACCCTCCAGGCCTTCTCGTCAAACCTTTTGTTCTTGAACCACCGTTCTCCCTCCTGTGGGAGTTCTGTAGAAGCTGTTATAGATGCCTCGGTGACTGAAAACTTAAGGTCTCCAACCTCAACCTCCATACCATTAAAAGACCTCGCAAAAGTCTTCGTAATTTCCTTATTGTAGCTCCTAAATTTTTTAATAAACCGTAGCCATCGTGCCTTCTTTAGTATGCTTTTCAATTGCGGATACCCCTCCATGAACTTGGGCGCTTCCGGTTCTGCTCTCAACCAAAAACCCATTCCTTTCCTCCTGCCTTAAAATACGTCTGCGTGAGTGATGGATGAACGGAGGTGAAACGGCTGTGTTAGCAGGGTATGGACAAGGTTTATGGAGAAAAATCCAGTGATTGTAAATGGAGAAATGGAGAATAGGTAGCAGAAATGAATTCACGGAGCGGAGCGGAGGCTTATGTGAATAGGGTAGAAATGCAAATGTAACTTCAATAGAACAGTAGGGGAGTAAAGTGAGCCCGGCAGAGTTTTAAACTGGATGGCTATGGAATAGACGTTATCATGCTCACAAAATGGCTACAGAATTTGTGCAGCGGAGAGGAGACATGATCAAAATGACCACGTCCCCATAATTACCCGGTTTGACAGGTGGAGTGTCAAAGTACAACCAAACACGAGTTAAATCCGAAGGCTGATCATGAGGCTGTTTAAAATTTAATGCAAGGTTCGTCGAGGGATCATGTAAAGGTCATGGACGGTTATAAAAGCTATCAATACCAATCATTACATATAATGGAGCCATGGTTTCAAAACTATATAAAAATGTGCTTTGAATGCTATTTGAAATAAATCTTACTCATACCTTGGAATTTTTGCCACTTTTCGTCCATTAACCTTTGATCAGTTGCTCCCCGTTGATGCTTTTAGGTGCCTCATATCTTCAAAATAGGTCCTTGGTCATACTTTCATTTGATTCTTTTTATTATTGGGCTAACATATTACTGTCATTATTGAATAACAGAGTGTTGGCTGTGAAATCAACAACTGGCTGCGGATTCAGGATTCAGCTGCGGAAACTGATATAATGAACATATGACTGAATGGAGATGGATGAATGATGACTGAGTGAATGAAAACTGGCATGAAAAGATTCTTATTGGAAGAATGAAATGAAATGAAATGAAATGGAGTGAAGTGGAGTGGAGTGAAATGAAGTGAAGTGAAGTGAAAGAGAGATTTTTTTTTTTTAAGAAACTATAGGGCGTCAGAAGGTTTTGATTTTTGCCCTGTATTTTTTGTATAAGACTGCCAATCAGTGGTTGGTTTTCAAGCTTATACACTTTTTTTTTTCTTTTTTTTTTCTTTTTTTCTTTTTTTTAACACAGGAAAAGAACTAGGACTAGGCTAGTGGAGAAAAATGATTCTACTTCACCAGCCTTATTACAGAATTATCCTGAAAGATTTTGAGAAATTCCTCCTTTGAGAGTGGCTTATGATAGATCTTTAATCGGTGACCATTCACAATAAGAGGAGTTTGATATTCATCAATGGTTTTTTATTCTTACCACTCCAATGCTAAAGACTTTGTCGATCTCATATGGCCCAAGCCAATGAGTCTGAAATTTACCTTTGAAATCCTTGAATTTGGAATCAAATAACAATGCCCAGTCCCCTTCTTAAAACTTTTTCTCTTTGATGTATTTAGCATGCCACTTAGCTCTTTGATATTGAACTAGATCAGTTCTTACGATTGCCTCTTCTCTGATCTCATCTAGTTCATTCAACTGCTCCATTCTATGCTTTTGGGCTTCTGATAGATCCATTCCCAACTGAATTTCCATCTTGAAAGTTTTAACTTGGAACTCGATGGGGAGCAGGAATTCTTTCCCATAAACAAGTTCATAGGGAGAATTTCCTGTTGTATTCCTCCATGTAGTTCTATAGGCCCATAAGGCTTCAGGGAGCCTTTCTGCCCAATCTCTTTTGTGTAGATGAACAGTCTTGGTAATGATGCCTTCAAGAACTTTGTTTGTAGACTCCACTTGACCATTTGCTTGTGAATGGTAAGGAGTAGTTTTTTTGTGCTTGACTTTGTATTCTTCCATCAGTTTCTCCACCATGTTGGATGTGAATTGATTTCCCTAATCTGTCAATATTTCTCTTGGAACACCAAAGCGAGTAAAAATATCCTCATAAAGAAAACTAATAACTGAATGCTCAGTAGCAGAAAATAATGCTTTGGCTTCTACCCATTTAGTGACATAATCAGTACATACCAATATATACTTTCTTTGCTTGGATGGTGGGTTAATAGGTCCAATAAAATCTAAAGCCCATTTTTGAAAGGGTTGATGAGTACCTGAGGTTGCAATGGCATTTCATTTGAAAGGGTCGGTTTCCCTACTCTTTGGCAGTTGTCACATCTTTTGACATATTGTTTTGCATCTTTGAAGAGGGATGGCCAATAATATCCCAAAGATAGGATTTTTGATCCAGATTTAAACAGGAACGCAACAAATTACAGAGATAACCATATACACAAAGATGCAGCGGAAATAATACTTCATTTCATTAATGGAAAATACTGAAACATGCTTACAATCAAAGATGGAAATAAACTAGTTAGGGCGATGGTAGCTTATCTCTGAGAAGAGATGTGATGGCTACATGCCTCTTAACTGTGTTACAATGAGGCTCGAAGGCCTATTTATTGTTGAGAAACAATGAAAAACCCTTAACATTCCAAAACCTAACCCTAGGAGATGAAACGCCAAACTGTGGGCCCCGTTTGGGGGTAAGTTGGTACATCAACTTCCCGGGGTCGTAACTTTAGCATATAATCTCCGTTTGACGCGTACAATAGCTCATTAGAAAGATCTATTCGAGCACTATCATTGTTGGAACAGACAACATCGGTCCATTACATGGACCCATGTTGCCCCCGGATTCCCCAAAAAACGTCGTTTAGGGCCTCAAAACGGCTCCGGAAGTTCAGGACCCGAAAAACTGCTAAAAATAGTAAGTTGTGCTACAATTAAGGAAACTGAAAATGCTGAGAAAGACAATGGTGGGGGTCCATGTGGACTTGGCAGGTGGCCACCAATATCCACCTGGATCATTCCTCCCCCCTTAGGAAGCAATGGTCCCCATTGCGTTGAGCTCCCCATGAGATGAGGAAACTTCTGCTGAACCTGTTCCCTGGTGAACCACTTGCCCTGCTGAAGGAGTTGGCCTGCTTTGACAACTCGATACAGTTGGATATTCTGTTGGCGAGTGTTCTTGAT
>APFE030466779.1:0-10769 GCA_000404065.3 Pinus taeda | reverse complement strand
AGACCCGAATACATTTCTCTTTGAATTTGACATCCTCTGCAGAAGTTATGATTACACCATCGATGAACATAAAAGAAAATTGTTTCCAGCTATAATAAAAGGGAGTTGCACTTATATGGTTTATGGGACTCAATGGGGAATCCATTACCTCTTGGGATGGGATGAAAATCAATTTTTTAGAAAAGTATTAGGACTACTGTCGTTCTAGAGATCATAGGGAAGAGTTATTTATGATCACTCAGACACTAGAAGAAAACTTGGAAGAATATTGTAATAGCCCTAGTTAAGAACTCATGTAAAAAATATATAAGGCCACGGTGATGGGATACGTATTCCAAGCTTAATGTTGGGCAAGAAATCATAGGGGGTGTTCATTTGGTTGCTAATGTCTAAGGAAATTGGCAAAGGTAATGGCTAAGGCTTTGGGAAGGGAAAATGGCATTTTTGGCACATTTATTTATGAAAATAATGGAAATTAGGAGAAAAAGGAAAGGTCATAAGTTGCATGTGAGGAGGAAAATGAAGGAAAATAATGTAAAATGAAGAAAATAGAGGCCTCATTCATAAAAGGGCTTATGAGGATCAGTTGGCAAACTTTTGTTAGTTTAGCTTTGGATCACTCCCATTATTCTCTCTCTCTCACTCTTGGACACTTAGAGCTTTCTTGGAGCATTTTAGCATTGGAGCAAGAAAGGCAAAGGAGGTAAGACGAAGCAAAGATCAAGCAGGGAAAGGTGGGATCAAGAAGCTATAACAAGATTCATTGTAGGTATCAATTTGCATGTGTATTTTCCTTGCTATATTTGGCATGCATGGTATTTCATGTGGTTCTTTTCTATTATGGCATGGGTTTTTCCAGGTGTGATAGTGTTCTTCAGCTTGGCCTTGCCATTTCGTGATAGCTTTGATGAGATGGGTTCTCATATTCGGTTAATGTGGGATGGTTGGATGGATTTGAAGCTGAGTGGGGTGGATCTCAGAAATGACAAACACATGGCTTAGTGGTCCCTGAACTAGACTGTGGATCATGGTAAATACACTGGCCTAATAACCCCTTAACCAGAGTGTGGATTGCGGTAAAGCTAGGATTGTGTGCCTCGATGGGCCTAGGAATCCTTGTCGATGAATGGTGGGATATACAGTAAAGCCAACAGGTGAATTTCTCTTCGTTGGGCCTACTAGTCCCAAGATGGGATGTACGGTAAAGCTTGGGGAGTGTCTCTCGGTGTAGGGCCTAGTGATCCTTGGATCGGATTTTGGATTAAGGTAAAACCTGAGAGACTAGGACTCAAATTCCTCATGATGTAGGTGGAGAACTTTGGTCACATCCATGATTGTTTGGTGTTTTTGGCGTGTTCGATAAGTCCCACATTCATGCATGGAATATGGCACTGGGCTGATTGGCTGAAGAGAGACTTGGCTCAACCAATATATGGTCAGGTGGAACGTGGTAGTCCCATCTTTGATTGGTTTATTGCATTCATTAATGAGAAATAATTCCCCTGATTTTCGTGTGTAAATGTACTAATGTATATGTGGATTTTATGGCTGACATGTTTATGATATTTTTGTGCCTATTATGTTGGTTATATGTATGTTTTATGACAACAGCTATGTATGGCTCTCATCATGTTTTTATTTGTAAATGAATGGATAATTTATATATGACATAATAGATGACAATGTAGCAAATGACATGAGGGAAAAATGGTTCATAGCAATTCTCAGATAAGTATGAGATCCCTACACTTAATTATGTTGTTTACACCTGTAAGTTACATGTTGATGATATGTTTGATGAAATGCATGTCATGGCTAGTAAGGGTCTGGTTAAGGTCTTGTTTAACTTATTGCTTTTGCATTATTGTTTCCATGTTCTTTTAATAATCTTAAGTTATCATTCCATTTTGGGAATGACCTGGGCTCTGGGCTTGAAAAAGTGGCTCAAATCGCTGGGACGCTAGCATATAACTAGAAAAATGAGTCTCGAGATGCTGATAGGCAAGTTTGTGAGAGCGAATTTGGGTTTCTAGATGTTGTCATGCCTATAGCATGAGAGCGACTGAGGCCTAAGTTGTCCAAAAACTCAGTGGGACCTAAGGGCAAGTTGTCTGAAGTGTTGGATTGGTTCTTATGGGTCCTGAAGATGATGTTGAATGTCTGTGTTTTATGTTTTCGCCGATTCCACTTCCTTAAGGTCACATAGGAGGTTGAATCCAATCATTATAGCCTCTCGTCACATGTTTACCCCAGTTGGCTAGTTACTTGGGCAGATGTGGGAGGAGGGTTTTACAGAGTGGTATTAGAGCATGGTTCACCCCTCAGACTGGATGGCCAGTGTGTATTGATCATGCATGCATGTCAATTGCATGTGTGTCTCTTACACTTGCATTCCATGTGCTTGTTGCATTGCATCTTGTTGATCATGATTGAAGAAAGGTTTTCATGAGGAAATTGATGTTTATCTTATGGAATGCATCATCATGAGTATGTGATTGGTTACATTTTGTTTGATGTTGCTTACACATTGTTATATGTCACTTGGTTACATTCTTGTATGTTTGATTACTTGTATCAGTCTTGTAGGTTGGTTAATGGAAATGATTGCTTATGCTCGACTACATGCATTCATGTGTATGTGTAGTTGATTAGGCATTGCTTATGCATGTTGATCATTGCACGTGGAAATGTGTACAATGGAGTAATTGTTGTTTTCATGCTTGAGTTCATGGTTTGTGAAGATGATATGGTCATGCATTGATGACTGGACTCTAGCTAAAATGATGTGAATGTGGTTTGGCACTCATGTGTTATATGTCTTTATGCAGTTGTCATGTTGGTATGGTCTTGGTTATAGTTATGCATGAATAATAGTTCAAACATTCCTTGTGAAGTAATGGTATGCAATTTAGGTCATTAGGTTGATATTGGTATGTTATGATGCTAATGTGTTGGTTGAGATAGAGCAGGAGATGCAGATCAAGATAAGGAGGTTGCAGCATTGGACTTTGGGGTAAGAGCATAACGTCATACACGTATTGTATGTTTGGCATGCAGGTATGTAAGTCAAGGATTGTTATATGCATTAAGTTTATATACATTAGGTTTATGTACATGTCTTTTGATGTTATAGTTACATTCATGATAGATGTTAGTTTATTAGTGTAGTTATATGCACGTGTCAGATAGTCAAGAATTATAGTAACATATAGTTGTATGCATTGCTATTGTTGTTTTATATTAGATAACCGGATGATTATGTTATATGTTGTTGATAAGCATGATATATAGAGTATGGTTGTTATATGCTAGTAACTTGATGATTAGGGTTATTTCATTAAGATCTTGATGTCATATGTATCATGCTAAATTGGATTGGCCTATGTAGATGGTTAGGGTTACAACATTCAGGTATGAGTCAACTTATTGTGTTGCATTTTATGGTACTAATCTAGACCGATTGTACATATGTGATTGCTATGCATAAATGATAATTGTTTATGAGTTAGGATGTGAACATGTTAGTTAGTGATTGTTATGGATAGCATGATCTTATTTATATTTAAGTTCATGTGTTGAGAAGTTATATCGTGCTAACTAGCTTGATTGTGCAAACAAGATAGCCTCCCCTGAGATACAGTAAGGTACAAGTTTTCTTATGTCATATATGTGGTGCTTGATTGTTTGATTAGGTCATCTAGTTAATTTAGTTAACATGGTATGTTTGCAAGTTGGTTGAATGTTTGATGAATTGCTTAATATGAGTATGAGTCTATAGGGTTGCATGAAGGAATCATCTTGTTTTAAGATGACTATACTAATACGTGTGTTGAGACAGTTGATATGTACTTCAGTGTAGTATGTGACAGTTGTAGCATTATGTCTAACGACTATGAGTTGATTATGGGTATGAGATGATTGTTTATAAAAGTTGATTTCAAATTGATAGATATGATTGTCTTAGTAGTTGGAACATGTGTCTGACATGTGTGAACAGTTGCAAGAAACATGCTTGGTACCAGTGTGACAAGGTAACACTTGATGTGTTTCAAAACTAGTAGTTGAGTGATGTGATAGTACATAGTAAGCCTTGATTGCAACCCGATAAAAAGGTAAAAGGAAGGAATTGGATAAGAATTCATTTGGCTATGTTTGGAAACCCTAATTCCAAGAGAATGAGAGCTTTGCATATAGGAGGTCTTCTTAACCTTGGTTTTGCTTGAAATTATGTGGATATGTGCTAAATTCATGAGCATATATGTGACAGGTATATTAGCTAGTCTCTAGTTATAGGTGGATTTTTCAAGGGAATTAGAGTTCCTTGAGGGATGGTGTGGATGTGTTCAATTGCAAGCAACGTGCTTAGCACAACAAGGTAAGGTAATTGGTGTATTTTTATATTTATTTATGCACTGAAGTTTATGTGTTTATGGTAGTATGATGCAGGGAGTTGAATGGCAAGGAAGGTTTCCATGAAATCTTGAAGAAGGATCAGGTTGATATTTCCTTGGGAACCATGGGGATTGATTCATCATGTCAGTTGTTAGTCTCGTGCTTTTTTTATTTTGTGATTTTTGCTCTTGATTTGCAATTTTGAGTTTATTTGTTGCATAGATATGCCACTTTGTTTGTGGTGCCGTATTGTTATTGGTTTTCATGGTTTTATTCTTGTTTGTTTCTTGGCTTGCCTTTTATGTTTTGAGTCTTTGGAATTGGTTTGGGGAAGAGGAAAAGTTGATGGAGCTTGAGGAGAGATGTGTGGTACCTGACAGGTAATGTAAGACACGGATGAAACTCAGTGCATGAGTAAGCACAACGAAAGGTAAGACTATGACAGTCGGTTGGACTGGTTGGTTCCATTGTGGTGAATGGACAGTCACAGTACAAACATAAGAAAGGTCACCAAAAAAGGTAAATTAAATGCATCTAAGGTGTTGGATGCCTTTACTATGTTGGGAAATGATGTTCTCAATATCATGCATGTTGTGCATGAATAAAGGAAGTTCTCTTAACCTTGACCTTGATATCTAGTAATTATGTTATGATCATGATTATGTTGATGTTTATATATGTATACATGTAGGTGTGTATGTATGTCATGTCTGACAGGGTTTTCATGGATCATGATTATTTTATGCTAATGTTTATATGTACATATGTATGTATGTATGATGTTGACTGATGGGGTCATTATTATTTTGTTGATGTTTATGTGTATGTATGTATGTAACCATTTGTCCATGTCACTGTACGACAAGTCAATAGGAATCATTCTTGTGGAGGAATGATTTCTTACGCAGGTGAATGACACGAAGAGGTTCCTGGCTATGAGGAATAAAGTGGGAAGAGTAGCCTGACAAATATACAAGGTCAGTATCATATGTTTATGAGTTTATATTATGTGATTATATTATGTCTATGTTATGGGCAGATTATATCAAGGGATACAGCAGTGAAATGAAAGCAGTGTGGTCTACAACATGTTGGACAAGCATGGATAAGACACTAGAAGCAAAGTTTCTTTGTAGAGACAATGTGGTTTTAGATGTGTGGTACTATTGTTGTGCACATGTTGTATATGTTGTACATGTTGCATCAGTGATGTGTGCACATGCGGTGTCGTGTATATATAATGTGTGTACATGTTGTTTATGCAATGTTATGTACAAGATTGTACAGATATGCAATGTTGGATATGCTATGTTGTGTAAATATGATGTTATGTACATGTTGGATATGTAGTGCTATGTACAAGTGGTGTTGTGTGCATGTTGTACATGTGGCGCTATGTACATAGGGTGTTGTGTGCATGATTGTAGAAGTGCTGGTGTGTGCATGTGATGTTGCGTACATGTTGCACAAGTGGCGCTATGTGCAGGTGGTGGTGTGTACATGTCGTGCATATGGCATTGTATACATATGGTGTCGTGTACATGTCGTGCATGTGGTACTTTGTACATGTGGTGTTGTGTACACGTTGTATAGTGGTGCAATGTACATGTGGTGTTGTGTACATGTTGTGTAGGTGGTGTCGTGTACATGTGATGTTGTGCAGGTGGTTGCAGTGTATAGGTGGTACTGTGTACATGTGGTACATATGATACTGGCGTAGATGCATGTATTTCATGGTGTTGTATGACATGTGTAGTTGTATGTGTGTGATGCACATTATGTGTATGTGCACACGGTTGAGGAGAAAGCACTAGGTGTTTGTCTGGTGTGGCAACTAATCTGGACAGCGTACGGAATGAAGTCAAAGGTAGAAGTTAAGGATTGATGAAAGGATAAGTATCAAGATTTTATTTCAGTTTTATTATGCATGTGATTTATGACTATGGTATATGATGATTATATGTGGTCTATGATTCTAGTTTATGATGGTTACATGTGATTTAAGATGTTGATCTATGATGATTGTGTTTTGAGCTAACCAGATGTGATATGTTTATAGATGATGTTTCGATCAAACAGTTAGTTTGACTTGTTATGACCGGAAGAGAACAGAATTGCAAGTGTACCTTATTGACGAGCTACCAATGAGGTATGATTTGAATTTATTTGAATTTATTTTAAATCTAATGGAAGGTATGTACTTGGTACAGGAAGCATAGAAATGTTAGTTGGGTGATTGAAATCAACTACAAGAATTAGCAGCAGAAGCGGAAGGAATTGAAAAATGTAGCATTATGTTGGTAAAGCACTTTAAGAGCAGGGCCATTCCAGGACATTGGTACCCAATACTGTCCATTGATTTCCATGAGAATGCCATGACCGGTATGATGGTTTGAGGCAGGTATATGCCTTTGTTTTTATATCTTCCGATGCAAGGAATACTTTCCAAGGGATGGGTCACCTGGGATAGGGGATGTTGGAGAACCTGGAAGGTGAGTGATTACACGAAAGGGGGTGACTGGATTTCCTGAGGGACTATGTAGCAGAGAATGGAAGGTCATGGATGTATTTGTTTTGGTCATTAGCATTTCCAGATGTAATCAAATGCACATTGGGAATGTGCCTTGAAACAATGAGCCATTAACTATTCACTAAGAGGACATGTGGCACAGTATTGTAGCTCTAGACATTGGATGCAGTTTGATTGTGATAGTGGATTTTGGAATTCCTAGGAAGGAGGTGAATCCTGGTACTACTTTGAGTGTGGAGGTGTGAGCTTATGGATTCCCTTGTTGATTGATACGGGCATTGTATCCTTTTATTTGTCAGTTGAGAAAATGTGCATATGTGTATATGTGATTAGTTTAAATATCGTAATGAGTTGTGATATAAAGCTCCAATATGTGGTATCGTTGTTATATTGTCATTTTGTCGTGATGTTTTGCTTTTGAGCATGTCTTTCATTGTAAATATTACAATGAGCTATGTTATAAAGCTCCATGGGCCATATGTTTTGTTTTAACAGTCTTTTCGATTATAGGTGTCATTGAACACTGAGGATGGTGTTCCCCCAAGGGTGAGGGTTCTGTAACAACCCTAGTTAAAAACTCATGTAAAAGATATATATAAGGCGACCGTGATGGGACACATATTCCAAGCTAAATGTTGGGCAAGATGTCCTAGGGGGTGTTCATATGGTTGTTTATGGCTAAGAAAATTGACAAAGGCAATGGCTAAGGCTTTGGAAAGGAAAAATGGCATTTTTGGTGCATTTATTTATGAAAATAGTGGAAATCCGGAGAAAAATGAGGTGAAAGGTCACAGGTTGCATGTGATGAGGAAAATGAAGGAAAATGAAGGAAAATAATGGAAAATGAAGAAAATGGAGGCCTCATTCATAAAAGGCTTCTAAGGATTAGTTGGTAACCTTTTGTCAGTTTAGCTTTGGAGATCTCTCATTATTCCATCTCTCTCTCACTCTTGGACACTTAGAATTTTCTTGGAGCATTTTAGCAATAGAGAAAGAAAGGAAAAGGAGGCAAGAGGAAGCAAATATCAAGTAGGGAAAGGTAGGATCAAGCAGTTACAGCAGGATTCATTGTAGGTATCGATTTTCATGTGTATTTTCCTTGCTCGATTTGGCATGCATGGTATTTCCAGGTGTGATAGTGTTCTTCATCCTAACCTTGCCATTTCTTGATTGCTTTGATGAGATAGATTCTCATATTTGGTTAATGTGGGACGGTCGAATGGATTCGAAGTTGAGTGGGGTGGATATCGAAAATGATAAACATGTGGCCTAGTGGTCCCTGAGCTAGACTGTGGATCACAGTAAATCCACTGGCCTAGTAACCCCTGAACCAGACTGTAGGTTGCGGTAAAGCTAGGATTGTGTGCCTCGGTAGGCCTAGGAATCTTTGCTAGTGAATGGCGGGATATACGCCAAGAGTCGGATTTCTCTCCATTGGGCCTAGTAGTCTCGGGATGGGATGTATGGTAAAGCCTAGGGAGTGTGTCTCAGTGTAGGACCTAGTGATCGCTGGATTGGACTATGCATTACGGTAAATCCTAAGGGACTAGGAAGCACTCAATTCCTCATGTTGTTGGTGGAGAACTCTGGTGGCATCCATGCTTGTTTGGTGTTTTTTATGTGTTCTATGAGTCCCACGTTCATGCTTGTAATATGGCATGAGGGTGATTGACTAAAGAGAGACTTGGCTCATCCAATCTATGGGTAGGTGGAATGTGGTAGTCCCATCTCCGGTTGGTTTATTGCATTCATTAATGAGAAAATCATTCCCTTTATTTTCAAGTGTAAATGCGCTGATGTATATGCGGATTTTATGGCTGACATGTTTATGATATTTTTGTCCCTATTATATTGGTTATATGTATGTTTTATGACAACATCTATGTATGGCTCTAAACATGTTTTTACTTGTAAATGAATGGATAATGTATTTATGAATTAATAGATGATAATGTAGCAAATGACATGAGGGAACAATGTTTCATAGTGATTCTAAGATAAGTATGAGATCCCTATACTTAATTTTGGTGTTTACACTTGTAGGTTACATGTTAATGATATGTTTGACGAAATGCTTGTCATGGCTAGTAGGGGTCCAGTTAAGGTTTTGTTTAACTTATTGCTTTTGCATCATTGTTTCCCTATTATTTTATTGATATTAAGTTATCATTCCATTATGGGAAGTGATCTGGGCTCTAGACTTGAAAAAGTGGCTCAAATCCTGGGGTCGTTGGCATAGAACTGGAAAAATGAGTCTTTGGACGCTGGAACGAAAGTCAGTGAGAGAGACTTTGGGTTTTTGGACGTTTTCATGCCTATAACATGAGAGAGACTAAGGCCTAAGTTGCCCAAAAACTTAGTGGGACACAAGGGAAAGCTTTTTGAAGTGTTGGATTGGTTCCTGTGGGTCCTGAAGCTGATCTTGAATGTTTGTGTGCTATGTTTTTGTCGATTCCACTTCCTTAAGGTCACATTGGAGGTTGAATCCAATCATAGTAGCCTCTCGTCGCATGTTTACCCTGGTTGGCTAGTTACTTGGGTAGATGTGGGAGGAGGGTGTTACAAATATTTTAAGAATATTTAATACAATCTACAAAGATCTCAACATAGCATTCTGAATAAGGAAATAGTTAAGACAATTTTGATCATAGGAATGTGGGATGACTGCTTTGACAAGTTAAATATTTTGGGGAAATGAGATAGCTCCAAGGAACCTTATGATGAAATTGTTCAACATTGTCAAAGGAGTTCTAGAGAATCAACAATAAATAGGACCGTGCTATATGATGCTTCTACTAGGATTCTGAAGGCAACTAATAATGGGGTAATGTGAGCATAAATCAGAAAGCTACTAGAGAATTTTAAAATTGACATTATGAGCATGTTTTCCTCTCAGCTCAATGTGTTGCAAGCTAAGCAAAAAAAAATTGAAGTAGAGAAATATTTGGCTATATAATGTTCTTTATGCAGGAAGAAGCATCATCTAAGTGAATGCCCACTTAATAGTTGCAATATATGTGAGAGATATCATTCCACGGAACAATTCCCCTCATTACTAGAACTAAAGGAAAATCTATAGGGAAATATGGGATGATACTGAAGCAACATATTTGATTGACACTAATAATCCCTAGTAGTTTAGGCCATCAGGTATGGTGCAATACCCCTTTTCTTCTTTTAACTCTTGGTTTGTGTGTATAGTCCTCAAGAAGTTCCCTGGAAAATGCAATATATAATAGCTCCATTGAAGCTCCATAATCCCCCTTTGGTCCAATACCTTGTTCCATGGCCTCAATGGCCTTCTCCTTCATGGCCTCAACCATGGCAAGGGACTGCTTTCCCTAACCAAATGTCTATTTAGATCCTAATTCAACAACAACAGTTACAACTTCCCTCCAATGTACCTATGAGTGGTCCTCCATTATGTCCTGAGTTTCCTGTGTTAGTTTCAGTCTTTCCAGCCTTCCTCCAGTGATCAAATATGCTCTTACAAAGTGATTTTGAAGTGTCAAGGTCAAATTTTGTCATTTCAGTGAGTCTTCAAGCAAAATTTGGTCACTAGGCATTAGGTCTAGGGCTTGCTCTCACTCTTTTCAAAGTTGCCCAAATGCCAATCTATGTCACTATTCAGCTGAGTCTATCATCATTCATAGGGTTTTCATTATCATCTCAGTGTCTAATGAGTCATTTACATCTTGTTCATGCTTCAGTTGTGCCTTGGCAAGTTCATTTCCCTCTCCTAGGGTTTGAAGCCAATTTCTCTTGGACAGTCAAATCAATGGAAAAACTTGTTTCCTGATGTTCATACACCTTCCCCTATCCTTAAAGTACTTCACCAAATGCTTCC
>APFE030466776.1:176169-193970 GCA_000404065.3 Pinus taeda | reverse complement strand
CATTGAACTATGCAGATTATTAGTTTCGATGCTGAATCAAAAACATGGAGTGATACATATTCAGATAATTGGGATCTCACTCCTTGTAATTCAATGGATGAAACAAGAGTCGATCATGAAAATTTTCAAGCTGTAACAGTTTCCTTGATGTTATATTTTTACAGTCATCCTTCACTCATATATTGGCATTAGCTGGGTTTTAGATTACAGGAAAATGGGCTTGGATTCCTTGTGAGGCTGGTTTACTGTTAAACAATCCACCACTGGCTCTGCCCGGTTCCCTTCTCGCTGTTATCTGCCCACAGATATAGCACGAGTTAAAATGGTTCACGTCTGGTGGGCAATTTTGGTAGCATAGTTGTCATTCAGATCTGGAATCTAAGTTGAAGGAAGTCTTCTTTTTGCTGTACACCTCCTGTAGCATGTTATTTAAGCACGTCTAAAAAAAAAAAAAAATAACAAAAACAAAAAACTATCATTAACGTTTTCTAGTCCGTCCATTGCCTATTGTTTGAGTGGTAAGTTGGAGATCGTGTACACCTTTCCCCCCTATCAATTTGAACATGGAAAATTGTAAAAGCCGTCTGTCATTCCTTGCTGTCTACACATCGTTACTATTTTTTCAAACCTACTATTTTTCCATTTAAGATTATCAGCGTTGTTCCTTTTCTAATTAGCTTCTACTATGTTTGACTCTAGTTCAACCCCGGCAAACGCAGCTAAATTCATTCCCGTATATCAGCGCGGTTTCTATGCTAATTTCTCTTCTTCTCCGATCCCGGGCCAATGCATCTAATTTCATTCTAGAATAATCAGCATTTGCTCCTCTTCGATATCACTGTTCCTTTTCTAAATCTGCTCTGCAGGGCATTTCCTTATCCCATCAACATTTAAAACCGTTTAATGACGAAAAGATTAAAATTTCCGTTTCCTGGACCCTCGGGTGAGAGCCGAGTATCCTAACCAACTAGACTACAACGGAGATGTTTGAAGTGATTGTAGAATAATATATCATTCAGATGCTACAGGAATTGCATCATTTCCTCCCACCATTTTCCAGATATCAAATTTCAAATTTCTGCATGCAAATACTTTATTGTAAATCTGACCTTTGTATTTCATTCTTAAACTGATATCTCAAATCCCTGCAATTTCATAAGTATCAGTGTCGATTCCATCACGAAACGCCAGCGGAAGTGTTTATTTCATTGTTAGCTACTGCCTGGATTGGTTCCTACAAGTCTGAGTTACTACATTTATTTGGTCTTCAGCTTAGACTATAGTTAGTTCCTAGAATTTATGTTAAAAATATAACATGCACCCATAAAAATCTTACGGGTGTCGCAATGGCGTTTCGAATACAGATGATCGACCAATGTTATAGTTTTCTGGAACTTCATGCTGGTCATTGGGGCGATGAGAGATTTATGCGCTTTACTTTCTCACATTTTTCATACGTTCAAAATCTCTGAGAAGAGTCCAAAAATTCTTGAAGTCTAAATTATCCTTGTCGTCATATTTTTCTCTATATTTTCTACAAAAGCAAAACAATTTATTATGTAGATTCCTGAGTTTTCATGATAAAATTTGTAACATACAGCTTTCATCATCATATATTTGGATCCAATTTTTCTGTATCTATCCATTACTTTTACATTTCCAGTCATAGATGATAATATTCCAATTTTCACATTGATGAGAATCCAGAAAGAGATTTCAATCGTAAAATATCTACCACTGCATCTCGTAAAATACAATTGTTCCCTCACTGGAGACAAGTTTGCTACAATAAATTTATGAGGACCACTTACATTTCGATTGAAGAGATATTTTTTATGTTGAAAATAATATCGGATTAACAGACCGTATGTAACAAGATCGACATATTCAATTGGAATAACTTGAAATTCGTTCTTGAACTGATCAATTTCTTCGGTGTCATCGCCTAGTCCATCTTATGCCGCGCACATGGCAAGCAGATCGCATCTGAAGGCTTCGCCATTAAACCACTTCTTGTTCCAACCGATAGCAACTCTAGTGGACTTGACTGATCTGGCAGTGGAAAGCTATGTTTTCTTTTACTCTATCTTCAAATATCCGGCCTTCTCTGGCCTTGAATCTAGGTACCAAGTTTGCCATTCAGGTTGTTTGAATCCCTTATTCTGTGAGAACTTCTTCTGCTTCAGATTGGATACGTGGTTTTGTAGTGATACTTACATTTGGTAGGAAGGTTTAAGTGTCTGATTGAGTAGTTTGTCGGTATTATAGTCTTTGTTAAGATTTGTTGTTGATAGGCTAATGTTCTCTAATGTGCCATGAGAAAGCACAAAAACTTCATATGTTTGTCATTTGCTTCAGCGGATCTTATGTAACCGTTACCTTGTTCAAATATCTTTTGCATTTCTCTGGTAAACACATACATCTGCGTTGTGTATCCTTGAAAAGATTTTTAAAGGCTTTTGGGATTGACTAAGAAAATTGAATATACATTTTTTCAAGCAAGATTATTTACAAGTTTAACTTTCAAAGGAGTTTAACTTTGAATGTGCCCAACCGCCCTGTGAGAGCCCGTGTTGAGTTTTCTGGTATTGGGCCTTCTCCAAGCGCTGTAAAGCCCAAAAGCATAGATTCTGAGCACAATCATCATCATCGTCAATCTAAAGCTAAGAAAATCACAAGGGTTGTGGCCGTTGATAATCGGCCCACCAGACCTGAGTCAGTAGTGCAGGGATCCTATAGGAGCACGAGCCAAGCCATGGCTTACGACACCAGCGTGAGTTTGACTGTTTTTAATATCACCCTCTTCTGTTTGGTTTTCTCTGGCCGGCTAGCTGCAATATTCTTCACATCTGCATGGTGGTATCTGCTCCCACTATTGAGAAAGTATGAAAGGAATCCATAGGAATCAGAATAGGAATGTGAATTTTCAAGTCAAGGTGTACATAAGGCTCTACCAAACGTTGAAGAACGTCACTACCTGCAATGTAATAATTAATCTATATTGAATAAGGAACACCACTGTTTTATTTTGTAGATCTAAATTTTGCCAAATTTCGGGGATATCAGTGGTTATTGTGATTGATGGCCAAATATTATCCGTGGTTATTATGGTTAAGGTTATTCACAATAATCTCTACAATTTTTAGGTGATAATCATATTAATTTATTTTTGTGGAGGTCAAATCAATATGTGGTTTATAATCAAGACTATAATTATGGAGTGGTCTAATCAGGGGGAGAATTAGCTTGGGTAAAACATTTTCAAAATTTTTTGTAGAGACATTGTTTGAATCATATTTTTGATGCTAGTAATGGATTCAGCACCATAAAAAAACGTTTAAAACACTTAAAATTTTCAAGTTTAACAACTATAATTTAGATTTACAAAAGTTCCTGCCCGATTTTCTTTAATATAACTAGAATTTCTAACATAAATTATATTTGCTAGTTTGAAACTTATTTAATGATAATCATATTAATTTATTCTTGTGAAACTCAAATCCATAATCAAGAGGATGAATCATATTTACTGGTTTGAACCTTACCCCACTTACTAATTTAAAAAAAAAAAAAAAAAAAAAAAAAAAAAAAAAAAAACTTTTAATGTGATTATAGCCCAAAATTTTTCTTAAAAAAAACACTTCATATAGATAATATGGCTCCGATTTTTAAGGGTGTCAAGTGGCTATCAGCTGTTATTCAGACGACAGTCAAATCTCTCAGAATTACATGATTATTGGTTGAGCCGCCCATCCTTCATTGGCTTCGAAAACAAATTATTAAGCCGCTGCTAATATCTACCAACGATCTGAGCAATTGATAGGTTACATGGAGTGGTAGGTTCTATGTGGAGCTGCCGACCTGTACTCAGAATCTTGTATCTCCGATATTATAGTTTTTAAGATATTTTCACCTTTTTTTTTTAGGGACAGAACGGTTTTCTTCAATTAAAATCTGTAACAATGGTATCGGATTATAGTGTTTGCCGTTACACTTCTTTCTGTTATTAGCTAAATTTTGCACATTTCATACTTGCAGACTTGCACTCGAGAGTGTTTCCACAATGTTTTCTTTGGACTCTGCGCGGGGCTGCAGATCTCATTAGCGCGGATAAATGTATCGTTATTTCAGTTAAAAAGTAACCGTTTTATTAGTTAAGATTTGAGTTTATGTAGATTGCTAATTCCAACATTTAATTGAAAAGTTTATAATGTCATTTAGTGTTACATCATTTGTGTCTAAACGATTAAACCTAGAAATAATATTTACTTTACATTTTTATGATGTTCTAAATGAATTCCCCTCACAAGCTTATTTCCTTTCTATTTACTACACAACATCACCTATGATGGCAAAATCATTATTTCCATCTCCCTAATCGATTGATGCCAATATCGCAATCCTTCATAGAGATGGTTAAGTTCAATATAAATTAATCAAAGATTTTGAGATATTCTCTAAGACATAAAGGAATCTACAATTAAATTAAAAATGACCAGATGATTAACCGCAATTTCACTACACGAATAAAGAGTCCATGACTCAATATTCAAGACCCAGGAAACCTGATAAATTTCGAGAAGATGAGAATTGTCAACAGCCCTATCTACAAAAACAAACACACGTGGTAGCACTGGCATACCCAAATGAATAACCCATTTGACAGCGAGTCTAATTCCAGATCAATATCGTATTCAACAGTGACCGAATTAAAAGTAACAATCTAGAAACAAATCTACCCATTCAAAACCAACAACTATCCAAACGGGAAACAAATTCAAAGCAACAATCAGTAGAAATTCTAACCCCTTATGTAAGGCGGGCCATTTAGTGCGTTAGTTACAAGTCCAGCTAATCCTGGGATGATTCATCCATTCAAAGCAACAATCTAGAAGCATTCTACCCATTGAATGCAAGGAGGACCCATTAGTGTGTTCATTGCAATCGCAGTGATCTCCATGATGATTCACCTAACAATATATTGACCAGTGCACGTGACTAACGCTCTCTTTTCTTATTTTATATCGACACATCAAATTAGTGGTACAAGAATGAGTATTCATTTCGGGTTGTTTCCGCATTTAAGATTTCTCTCAGTTGTTACAAAATTCTCTAGCTTTCTGCGTGAACACCTAGCTCATGTTAACGGTGGTACTGGCAGGCTAGGTAAGACTACCTGAGAAAATAGGACTGGGGAGCCTTGTTGGTAATCATGGGTGTAGCAGTGCCTTACAAAAGTGCCTTGCCAATGGCCATAATGATTATGTGCTGACATGAATGTTGGACTAACAATCGCATCTCTGGATCTTTCGGAATCTATCACTTGGATTAACTTTCACTTTGGAAACATGGACCTACTGCTCATTCAAAGCAGGATGTGGAAGTTTACTATGTGCGTTTGGGGGAGGGGAGGTTTTGGTGTAAAGGCAAATCTACCTATAATATCAGTGTCTTGGATTAACTGCTACATCTCTGGAACCAGAACAAATGAGCTGACAAATAAAATAAATAAGTGAACATGCATATATTGCTGTCCCAAGGGGTTTGGTTTGTGTCAGTAGTTTGTTTTGGTTTGTATAAGTAGTTTGTTTTGTTTTGGTTTGTGTCAGTAGTTTGTGTTGCTGATTAGGTCACAGGTTTTAATTTTCTTTCCTTATACTCAGTTTTTGGGTGACAATTGCACCTAGAGATTATAGAAAACTGCAATAAGTATGGGCAAGCATTCATTCGGCAAATGTTGCCCACACAAGTTCAGAAAACCATTTACTGCTTATTAACTACTTGCTCTATCATGTAATTAATGTCAATTTTGTATGTTGACATAAATATGGATGTAAAAGTCATTTATAAAGTAGGGAAAGTTAGAGAGTACTTAATGGGGATAAAATCGTGGAGAAAATATTATTGGTGGCCCGTGAAAATCGTGGAGAAAATATTATTGGTGGCCCGTGAAAATCGTGGAGAAAATATTATTTTAAGAGGCATGATCTACTTGTTAGCATGGCATTGATTGGTAGATTGCATCACTTAGTTATAAATCACAACAATCAGAGTAGAAGTGTGATGAAGTTGCAAGACCTCATTGAATTGCGGTTGCTTCCTGTTAGTTCCCACCAAGAAGTGCTCTGGGAAGATCATGATCAACTCATTTCAGTTTTGCATTTTGTTGCAAATATTAAGACACTTGGGGGGAATTATCACAAGTAGGGTGGGAGAAATGTTGAGTCTTAATTCAGAAGTTGTATAAATAGGCTACAAAGTACATGGGGCAAACAAGAATAGAGTTGGCATTGTGCAATTCTTTTGAATTGGGTGGACAACCCAGAGCAGGATACCCTTGAATGAATGAATTGGGAAATAGACGAGAAGGGTGCAATAGATCATCACCCCATTAAATTTTGTCTCTAAATAGATGAAGTGTCATGTGTTATTTTATTATTTTTCTTGATTTAGCATGGCTATGCTCTAGTTGGGATTGGATAGTGTCTAGTGCAGCCTATTATTGAAATTCTTCTTGCATGGACATTTCTGTTTTTTTGTAAACAAAATCGTGCACTATAAACAGAAAATAAATTTAACACATCCAAATTACAATCCGATAGGAAGTTCATTGCAACCATACCATAAATAAATAAATAAATAATAATAATTCTATGCTCTTTTCTTATACGACAATATTATCAACAGTTATGACAAAGAACTTTGACAGATGCAATGATGAGCATACAAATCACTTTTTGTTACATATTATCCCCGACATTGTCACTTATAGGGTCATATAGACGTAGTTGAAATGAACTTCTATAATTGGAAGCTGCAGGGGTACAGTGTGTGAATGATGTTAATGGGTTGAATGCGTCATATATTAATTTGTACCATGAGATGAATATTGATTGTGATTGTCCTTCTTCGTGTTTTGATGGTTTCTAAATACATAAATAATTATGGGTTGCAATGATCACATATATAGTCCTTTAATTATAACAGAATTCGTGGTATAGATACCTTGGGAAAATTATAACCTGCCCACCAGAAGGTTGGCAAGAATTTCAAGAAGGGTTCCTAAGATTATGTGTTTGTCGTTTCTCCTTTATGTTCTAAGGACTTCGGGACGAAGTCCATTGTTAAGAGGGGGTGTATGTAGTGCCCACTCTAGTTTCCTGACTCTAATATGACATTATCTTACATAATTTAGTCTACGAGTAACTCAAGCTGAGGATCCAGAAACGTGACTCTATTATCAGTGAATGTGATGGTTATGTATGTTCTTTATTAATATTATGATTACGATATAATTAATGGTTATGTGTACTCTCTATTGATATCATGATGGTGATAGTAGTAAAGGATAGACATGTTTCTATTAATGTTATAATGATGATAGCTTTGATCTATATGTATGGTTCTTAAGGTTATGATGATGCTAGCCATGATGGAGGTATCCCCTAGGTTAGCTACTTACATTAGTTCTGGTTCACAATGAACAGTGATGTCAATGACTAGGTGATGGTAATTAATGCTATTATGACAATGACTAACACTGAAAAACCTGGTTACTGATTATTATTGAGTATGGCAGGAAAACCACCAGAGGCACTCGCACATGACGAGTTGACGACACCTGGTTTGATGAAAATTTATATTATTTTATCTTTGAAATTCTAATCTATTTTGAAACCTGCTATATATGGTTATCTATATTCTGATGATATGTTAATGGTTGCAGGCACAGATGAGTTGCTTGACTGAATGACTCACATATGGGTGATGGGGTTGTACAAGTGGATGGAACTACATGGGAGGGGTGGGACAGTGTCCCTGATCTCACCCACTAGCACTCCCGCTGTGACTTGGGCTGGAAGGGTTGAAACACCTTCACCTTGAAGATCACAATGCCATGAGGGCAGGTCCCAAAGTTGGGTCGCTCATGAGGATTTTACTGGGGGGAGCGCATCAAGGCGGATTCCTTGATCCCCGGCACCATTAGTCTCACTATAGTAGGCAACATAAGAGATGATAGTGGTCTATGATGTTGCACTATACTTTCCCCTCGTAGTCACTGGATGCTTGAAGGGCAAGTGGTGTGGCACCCTTGGAACTTCAAGGGAATTTCTTTAAGGGCACGACCAACTTGGCACCCTTGGCATCACAAATAAACTATTAGGTGTGGCACCCTTGGAACTTCTAGGGATGTTCTTGAAGGGCACAACCAAACTTGGCACCCTTAGAATCATTAAAAATAAATAATACTAAATAAATATAAGGAATGAACACTAGGTAAATTTACATCAAGGGTAAATGATGATTAGAAACCAAGGTAATTAAATCAAAAAAATAAAACTTGGAATAAGGAGGATCATAGGAAGAAATAAAATAGAGTACCTTAAAAACTCTACCCTTCCCATTTTGGAAAATACTAGGTAGATTAGGTGGTTTAATTAGGTAAAAGGGGAAAGATGAACATAATTGTAAGGATAAAGATTAATCCTAAAACCAATTAAACCTAATTAAGAAAAGAGGAAGGTGAATTAAAATAAGAAAAATAAATTAAATTTAGAGAAATGTAGAGAAGCTCCATGTGGCATCAACCAACATAAGAATATCCATCTAAGAGATAAACTGAGTTAATTTAGGGAGTAGATTGGGGATAAAATCTTGACTCATTAATTGACTTCAAGTAATAAACACAATTTAAGGAATAAAAGAGGGGAATAAAGAGACAACTAGGAGAAGAAATAGGAATCTTGTGAGGTGAGAAAAATATTAGTTTTAATATAAAAGTTAAGTAAATAATTTTGGGTGACCCTTGATGAGAGAGTGACACATGGGTAGGTGATTAATCAAGCTATTAAATTAAAAAAAATTATAATTATGCATGACATGCCAAGTGTCATCTATGAGGGCTCTTATAAAAGAAGGGGCAAGCCATGGGAGAGGGGACTTTTGGAACCCTAGTGTTGGATGGATGATATGATATGAGAGCAGTGATTACGAAGCTATAGTGAGTTTGGTGAGGTAGAGGATTTTTACAGAGGGGAATCTTGAGCCAAGGTGTGCTCTCCTCTGCCAGCTAGAGCCTGCCTCCATTATACAACCCCATTGCAGCTCGGGGGTCCGCGGGAAAGAAGAGTACCCAAGGAGTAGGCTGGGAGGTTAACCGGTGGGTCTTCACATTCAGATCAAGTGCGTCATCATTCAATCGCAGAAGCGATCGGCAACACGGGAATAGCAGTAACAACAGAGCAAGCGGAGTCTCGCATTCTGGTGAACGGTACATATGTATTTTATTACTAATTGATCTTAGTTTAAAGTATGTAAATGTTATGTTATGCTCCTAAAATGAGTGTCAGCAATGTGTGTGTTGAATAAATTTGAAATCTCAATGTGTTTCCTTTCTGGTCGTATTTGTTGTTTTAAAAAGAAAAAGAAAAAATTGTATATAGTATAAATCGGGTCCTTACATTTAATAACATCTTTCATTTCTCTAAACACCACATCTCGGTTGTACACAACCTTCCTTGTTTATGGGTTCCAAAGCTTATAACATTTTAAACCTTCCTTGTAGCGAATAAATATGCACCTTTTAGATTTACTATCCAACTTAGAGAGGCAAGGACAAATGGTCAAAGAGAAAATGATAAGCATCTTATCAAGGAATTAACTCAAATGCTTAAAGACATGCAATTATGTCAAGCACAGTTTATGAAAACCATGGAACACATCCAAGAGAACCACGCTAAGGAAATGAGATCCATGCACAACAAGTTGATAGCTATAGAGGAAAAACATGTTGAGGAGCTAGAGACCATAAAAGAAAATCATAAGAAAGAAATGAGGTCTATTCAATAGAATCATAATAGAGTGATAAAGGACATGGAAGTCAGTCTTCAGAAAAGGTTATTAGCTACATAAGAAAAACATGTTGAGGAACTGAAAATCATGGAAATTAATCACTCTAATCAAATGCCCACCATGTAAAATATTTTGACTATCATGGAAGCAGGTCAGATATATCTTCAGAACAAGCTATTGGCCATGGAGGAAAATCATGCCAAGGAAATCAGTGTTATGAAGGTTGAATATTCTAATCAAATGAATGCCATGAGAATTGATCAGTTCACTCTTTAGAGTAAACTGTAAAATATGGAAAAATCAAAGGTTCAGGAACTCCAACCCAGACCAGAGGATCCTGGGGACATGCATAAAGAAATTTCAACGAATCACAAGACTCCTTGTCCGATAAATCAATTCTTATCTCATTGTGAGGAGGCCACTTGTCCATTGGAAATGTGTTAACTTGAAGTGCCATGGTTGGAAAAGAAATTGAGAAATATGAGGATATTGAGGTCAATCATAGTACTTGTGGGACTTGTTTGTCACATTTGATAGAATATGTTCAGAATAAAATTGGGTAT
Organism: Pinus taeda; assembly: GCA_000404065.3. Classification (NCBI taxonomy): domain Eukaryota; kingdom Viridiplantae; phylum Streptophyta; class Pinopsida; order Pinales; family Pinaceae; genus Pinus; species Pinus taeda. The sequence continues at coordinate 183,555 of APFE030466776.1, read as the reverse complement.
GCCTAAGATACTTCAAATTTTTCATTCGAGCATCAAGGCATAAAATCTACATTGACCGCATTATTAGCATCACAGCCCACTAGGAAGAAAAGTAAAAAGCAAAAAAGAGAAAAGAAATTTGAAGCATTTGATGGTCGGGAGAAGCATGATATTGGGATAAGTCAAATTTCTAACATCTTCAGAATCTAGCATGGCACATCTGAGAGGCAACCCACAGACCTCCCTGAAATTCAACAGATGCTCAGTATGCACTACATTGAAGACATCTGATGCCATAGGGCATCTTTGTATTGTATATCTAACCTTATTCTGCTAGATAGGATTTCAATTCTTCCTTTAGTTAGTTTCTATTTCTTGCATTTATATTTTATGTCGTTATATTTCATATGTTAGAATAGGTTCTTATCCTAGCAGATGTTCTATTTATTTGATGATGAATACATGATGATTTTGATTTTGAGTGGATATCTAGTTGATGTTACTTCGTTTTCTTGGATACAAGATTCTGGATTCTCACATTCTTCAACTGAAGCAATGTGTCCCCAAGAAAAGATAAATGTTGACCACACTTTGTCAACAACCCAAGAAGCAGTGTATAAAGCAATAAATAATTTTTTGTTTGAATCAATGTCATCATTTAGCTTCTAATGATATTATTATAAAACCAATTTCTGTAAAGTTTATTGTAAATGATGATAGAATGACCATTGAGTTATGTGATTGCACCTAGGTAAGCCTATGATTTTTGTCAAAGGATTTCATCCTAGGAAGTTTTTTAACCTCCCCGAATTATGTGTGTTTGTAAACATGGATAATCAACTTATTTTTTCTTCCAACTATAACCCTAAAGCTAGGGTGGAATTCGTTAGCAATGTCTTAGGTGAGTCCTAATGCTTATCGAGTCTATGTAAAAATGTGATTAGGAATAATTTTAGTGCATGGTTACTTATACTTAGACACCATGATGAAATTATTTTATTATAAACGCAGTTGGTTTTACACTAGATCATATTGTGTCACAAAAATGGGTAATGTCTATGTTGGGATGTGTTTTCTCCTTCTAAGGGTTGATATTGTAATAATTTGATGTAAAAAATATTTTAGTGCATGGTTACTCATAGTTAAACACTATGACTAAAATATTTGACGGTGGAAAAATAATTAATCCCCTTTAGAGTCAATTAACTATTTTTTCTAGCAAAATTAAATAAAAATCCTAAGCCAAAAAATTAATTAATTTTGAGTCAAAAATTAATAAGAGGAAAATTAAATTCTCTCCAATTTGAAAATAATAAAAAATTTATGGTTCAAAAAGAAATTATCTTTCGAAGTTCTTCCACCAAGGGAAAAGTGAATATTTTAAGAAAATTTTACCCCTTGGACCTTGGTGGTTAAGTCAAAGTCAATTTTTTGAGGATATTAATCCACAAAATTAATTTTTGGACTAATAAAAAATGGTTTTTAAGAGAAATTCGATTTTTTCCTCAAAAATAAAAAATCAATGGACAATATTATTTTGACGGGGATCGAGCCAACTAGCTGTTATTTCCATTTTGCGGGATTTGTATCTCTCTCATTTTCTATATAAGGAAGCTATTGAGCTTCTCATTTGATAATGATGATCTTTGGATGATGTAATTTTGTAACGCATGTGTTGAGCCTTGCTTTGCTGGAATTATTTTTCGCATAATAGAAAGACTTTGGGGTTTCAGTTCATGGTGTTCTTCAATCTATTGATCTGTGATATGTGCTTGTATATTATTTTTTCATGCTCTATATCGTGCAAAAATTTATAATTCTTATTTTAGTTGTCAGTGATAAGAATTATCTATTGGTACAATTATCTTTACCTTAGGTGATTTGATTCACCCCATGATCTAACAATTATTTTCAAGATTAATAGAGATCTACAAGTAAAATATCCCTTGGACTCCAAGTTCACAGACTGTTGGGAAGGATCGACCTTGTTTAAGCTCTGGGATTTCATTTTGATGAATTATTTTGCAGGAGGGTTTTGGCTAGTAATTTTTCAGAATTATTCATCCATATTATCTACTATAAAATCTCAATTTTTTTTTCTAATTTTCTATTATAAAGATTTAATCGGCTAATAAGAGAAAATATTTAAATTTTGTAAACATTTTGAATACTTGTAAATAAATCTAACCGTTGCTATATTTTTGTAGCACTTGGGGTTTGTGGTTTTATTTTTTATTTTTGTATATTGGGGTTTGGGGATTTTAATTTTCATTTGTACATGATATTTTCTCAAGCCATCAAAGGAGATCGAATTCTTTTGTGGAGGAACTAGCCCTAAGGCTAGGGTTTTCAAGGGTTTCTCAACTCCAAGAGGGATCGTCTAGCTCATTTGTCCAAATCGCTGAATTGAGAAGGGTTGAATCAAGTGTTTGAGGCCTAAATCTAGCTTCCTAAGGCCCTAGAACGTCAACACTCATCTAAGTAAGGAGGGTCGCAGGCCTTACAAGGTAATTTTTGAAGTTTTGGTGATAATTTTTTGTGTTTTCTAACTTGTGCTTTTTGCAGGGGTTCGAATTTTTCTTAGGCCTTAAAGGCCTAGCCAAGCTCTTTTTCTCCCCTGTCACGACCTGGTAGAGTTAGTATTTGCATACTGCCATCATTGGTCAAAACTCCTCTTTTCATATCATATTAGGGTCCCATTCTGATTTTTTTTCATTCCACCTAGGTCCTCATTCAAAAATTTACTCACTGATGGTAGACCTAGTAAAAAAACCTCACTCTCCCTCAAAAATCAATACTTGTTGGCCCATATTTATGTCTTACTGAGCATACATCAATCATAAAAGCTCATATCATCATGTCTTTATGTCATTCAAGTCAACATGGAGTCTAGTCATTCAAGGTCCCATTAGGTCACTAGGTTTCATTTTCCAAGGTTCAATAATACTCTATTTCATCTCATTAGGTTAGCGAAAGTGTGAGAGTGATTAAAATAATATTTTTTTATCATATAAAGAAGATTTATTAGTATGTAAAAATGGTTTTCTAAAACAAATGAAACATTACATTTATATATGACAACCAGAAAACTTACATACGTTTTCACTTGCCATGTTGTTGTAAAAGAAAACAGTAAAAATTAAATGATCTTACTGGCTTTTACCTGTGCCCATACTCCCGCTCAGGTAAAATTAAAAACTTCATCAAAAACTTACCAACCCACAGTAAATTGCATTTACTGTTTTACTGAGATAAACGGCGGTAGGAAACTTTTACTTCACGTCAAATTTATTTTGCAGCAGGCCTGTACTTCAACCATTAATTAATTTGACTTTGGAAACTCATTGGGTCCGAGCTTTATCGCATAGCACACATATATGCAAAAGTGTGCACCCATGGTTTCCCCGATTGCGAAAAATTACTGTGGAACCGATAATTTATCAAAAAGAATTAATACCATCGTCGGGTCCGGCCCATCGGTGATTTCACATTTATAAAAAGTTATGTTCCACTTAAGAATGCCGATAGCGATATGCCGATGCGATATCGACGATCGCTCATCACAAATAACAAAAACAACTTTATAATACCCTGCTTCCATTTCGCCGAACTGCTCATCACCAAAATGTTCATCGCTGAAGTCGCTGGGATCGCTGCACTGCTCACCCGATTCGCAGTTGGAATTATACTTTCAACAGTTAGCTAAGTCTTGAATCATATCATATCATATAAAAGGGTTGGAGAAGGGATAAAGAAACGAGAAATACTAGCTAGGGCTAATCTAGTTTTTCTTATAAGGTGATCTAGAGCCCACTATCATGTTCAAGATCAGGAACGAAGGAATGGGCTCGATTGACCGTAGGGAGGTTGAGGAAGAGAAATTGGTTTTTTCTATCGGTTATTTTGAGACAGTACAGGTGGACCACTAAATAAAGCCATTACTCGTTCTCAGCTGGGGGACTAGACTACGGGAAATGACGTTAGTAAATAAGGGATGATTGATCTACCTTCTTCTCCAAGTGTTTTTCTACCAAATTTGAGAAACGCTTGATAGAAACCGGGCGAAGACCCCGTAATAAAGCACTGGACTTGGGGGTGAAAAGGTACCGCCATGCAGATTGATTCAATCCAGCAGCCACTTCCACTTGACCTACTATCTATACGGATCCTCTGGGTCAAGGTTCAATTTGTAGCAGGCGATGGAGTTAATCTTAGTGTTTTCCCAATCGTTCCGTGGACTTCGCTCGACGCCCCATCCACCTATCCTATAGAGTGGGGGGGGCATTCAATAAAGAGAAAGGTCTACCCCAACCTTCCTTTATATCCATTCATCTAGTTCGTAAATATAGTTTCTACCCAGAGCCAAGTTTAGTGCTTTGGTTTGGCCATATGTAGGCTTGTAGGCTCTGTCTCTTGGGATCCTTTTATGGCCCGGCACTATAGCGAGGGGGTTTGCTAAGATCCTTTTTTGGTTCGGATCATCTTTAGATTCTAGTTCGGTAGGTCTGTAGATGAAGCCATTGTTGATCATTCCTCTCGAGTCACCCGTGACACAGCAAAAACTGGCTTGGTAGTTTAGCGGATGACAGATCCACCTGTTGAATGGAAGAATGGTACAAGGGAGTGCATGAATAACACTTCTAAGGGAGACCTCTATGAGGCCCCGACTATAAAATCCCTCGCCCACCACTATAGAGATAGGGCATCATTCATATGTGGCTTTCTCATGTTTTTTCTGGTGGAACTTGAAAGGTAGGTCCTACGTCCCCTGCCTCGCTACCTGGGACCTAAAGTTAGGGCTGCTCCATCCTGGGCTCCTAGGGATAGGAGTTGCATGTAGAAGTACATTACCGTAAAAAGAGTCATCAGAGGCAATAAGGGGTTTTCCGTAGTGAGAAGGCAAGATCGTGAACTACGTAAATGGAGGTGGAAGCGCCACTCCCCTTCTCAAGATTGAGGGGAACGCAGGAGTTTGCTTCCCAGGAGACGAGGCCTTCTCCCTTCAAATCTTATAGATCTTGGAAAAAGAGTTGCTCAAAGCCTATTTTTCACTACAAAAAGGAACAATACTACTTGCCTTATGAGGTGGTTCCACAACCGCTGCACTGAATGTATGGAACCAAGTTTCTACTTGTAGCCATACAGCAGCCATGCTTAGCTATAGCTAGGTGTCTGGGTATGGTGGTGGTAACAACCATGCACCATGAGCACTAGCATGATTCCGTGGTAGTAGAATCCCCATTGGGAATGACCAGAGTCAAACCCTTATTTTGCAGGTTAGACGAGACTGGGATAGATAGCTCTGGGTTGAGGCCCATACCACCATAAGTGGAGCCTCAATGAGACCAACCGCATATCTTCATTATTTCCCATCCTTTGTCAACTGGTGTCAAACAATACTGCATGTACGGAAAAGAGTGTGATTCATTCCAGGTGTAGGTTGTATACCCATAACGTGAAATTACAGCATGTAGGGCCACCTAAACTAAAGAGTTGCTCTATATAACAGAGTCCATACATCAGAATTGGAATCAAAATGTAGAGACCCACAAAGTAATTAGTAATTCTGAATGACTGAACGGAGTAGCCTTCTGTAATAGGAGAGGTGTTTTCCATGGGAGAGGTTCCACCCCTAAGCAAGCAATAGAGCTTATTCTGGAGGTCCCCATGTGCCCCAAGTAAGTTGTGTAAGGTTGCTGCATGAGCCGTGGAGATATCCCCACACATAGGGTACCCTATATTGTGACGGTCAAAACATAAGGCGTCCTAATGGGCCCCCATCCATATGCCCTACGCTCTCTCTGTAGTTCAAATCTCCTTAGTCCAAGTTGAAGCATGGAGACACATCCTTGTCATCCCCGATGGAAATCCATGCTGCTCTAATGCTGTTGATGAGGTTCCACCACATAGGTTTGGCACCACCACTATACATGAGAGAGCAGCGCCACTCTACCACCATGAGCCACTCTCCCTGATAGCTAAGGTTTGCAATTCTCAACCCTCCCTAAGGTAGGCGCATTCCTATTAGGCGCGGGATCTAGGCCACGATAAGGCAATGGAGATGATTCTTTGTGTGCTTGGGATGTTTGCACTACCTACCGGGATCCCACTACTGAGAATTGTCAACCTATCCGTAGCTCTTTGTACTTTCTTAGTGAGTTCAAGTGAAACACAATCCCCATCCATAATACATAGCTGCTATGTACTATCCCTTTTTGTTCCACCCAATATTTCACCTTTCAGGGCAGGGGCTCAACAACAACCAATTCTTAAGTCCTTAGTAGTGTGCACCAGTTATATCCTTGCACTACCATTCATTTCCCGTATGTGTATGGGTATGTTGTTATGGGTTTGACTACTCCTGTGATCCACCACTGTGGAATCTAATCCATGTTCTCCATGTTCCATTGGTGTTACCAGATCCCAGTGAGCACAAGTGAGGTCCCCAGTCGTTAAGCATGATTCTTGCTTGTTCATTGGGATGAGGTAGGTCTGTTGTTAGGGTTGGGTATGTTCCCACTACTGCATAGAGACCATCCTGCCTATTCAAGAGGGTGTGTCCTCTGATCCTGATTCCTGGCTAGGGGCAGCACCCCTTATTATAATAGTAGGGAGAATGTAGGTCCTCCAATTAGGGTCCTATGGGTAATCCCACTACTGATAGAGACCATGAGGAAGAAGGTTCTCAATGCTTAACCCTCCATTCCGATCTCCGATCTGAGCATAGAGCAGCAACTGGCTGGTTCAAATCGATCCAAGAAGGAGAATGTAAGTAATCCCATATACAAGAAGAAAGAGGGGGAGAACACCTGTTGGTTTCTTTTTTTTACGTGATTTGCACTTGCTTACGATGGGGAAAAAATGTGAAACATGACTAGTTGGATTGCACATTGGCTTTATGCTGCTGCTTTGATCGATCAATGGCTATGTGCTATTAACGACAGGTATGTGGTGCTTTGTTTTCATTTGGTTTAGGTGCCGAGAGGTACGAAAGAGTGGGCGCGCTTGCCTACATAATTTCATCATTATATACGTCATTTCAAACAATGAAAGGAACCCTCTTGTCCCTCCGGGGGCAAGGAAGTCAGTAGCGACAGATAAGGAAGGTAGGAGCTCCCACTAGTCCAAGAAGGGCTATTCTTCCCTTCATGCTCATGGAGATGTCGTTTCTTTATATACGCTATTTTCATGGAGCCACTTTGAACAATCGATATAATCCAAAACTAAGAGTGTATTCTGCTAAAACCTCTGCCTCCTTAATATGCAAGAATAGGAGGGAAAGATGTGAAAACCTTCGCCATTGAATTTCACTCAATGAAATGTGTGGAGGTCTCCTAACCCCCATCTCCCATGGTATGGAAATTGATGATGGATCGAATCACCTTGCTCTCCTTTTGTCGAGCAAGC
>APFE030466776.1:148994-173263 GCA_000404065.3 Pinus taeda | reverse complement strand
TCAAAGCAAATGAGTTTCTCTGGATGTTTGGCCCATGCTTTGTGATTCCTTCAACTCCCCTGCCGAATAGTAGGGGAGAGGAAGGTAGGGAAGTAGGGAGGAAGGAATAAAGGAGAAACCTTATTCTTCCTTGCCCTCAGAAGAGCAAGCCCTCCGGACCTTAGATAGGGTGGGAAGAAAGAAATGCTATGGGACCCTCTTAAGAATCTAAGAAGGAAGAAGAAAGATGAACCTACCCCTTCCTTTACTTACGATATCAAAGTCGCTAGCAGTGTGGATTATCATCGACCGCCTACCGCTGTGATACGTGCTAGTATGGATAGACCAGATCATCAGCCGTAATATGATAGGCTTGCTCATTCTTTTTATTACAAGTGGCCGCCAGTGGATGACAATAGGTGTCTGGTACGTGCTTCCAATGATTCTTCCAGGCATGCTCCAGTTCGGCCATTGGCTAGGTGATTGATGAAAGGATGATGGCCTTGAAATAGGATCTTCCTATGGATCTATAGGCTCTGGAAAAGGATATGGATCTTTATGAAGTGATAGTCCTTAAATAATAGGTTATGCTTTTGGGTCATAAACTGGATCTCCTGCCTTGGGTAGGTTGGGTGCTGTTTGTTTGCCCTGACTAAGGAACTACTTGTCCACATCGGACAAGGAAGGATGGCTTGCCTCACAATAGGAGGGCAAGGAACAGTTTACCATCGTAATAAGTAAGCTAGCTAAGTAATACAGCTTAATATCACTACTACTATGCACTTTATCCTGTAATCGGAGAGAATCAAGGGTCATACTTCATCTATCATTAGGTGGTATTCTCGTAATCATACTAATTCCATTACTTATGAATAGAGTTGTGTTTCACTTACCCATGTATTGAACCTAATCAATACATGCAAGCTGATATGAGCTTGAACTTGGTGGTATAGGCTTGTATCTAACATAAGCTTTATGAGTACCTTATACATTACCCATTGAAAGATGAACATGCTTGGAATAGAATGGTAATGAATCATACTTATACATGAACTTAGAACCTGTTGAAAATTGTTATCACTAAGGTTGTCCCTAGGCTCTTGTAGGGATACGACCGAGGTAACCACAAACCAATCATTGGATTGTAGGTTCTAGCCCACCTGCAATCAGAGAGGGCTCTCTCTTAATGATTCAACTTTGTTGATGATTTTAGGCTAGCTTCTGGCTCAGGGGTTTTTGTTTGTGTTTGGATGGAAGGGAATTCTTCCAGGCAGAGAGGCAATTTATGAAGTGATAAGTTTCAAACCATTGGGCATGGAGTCGCGGGTTAGGAGTATCAGTGCGTCTTTCTGGTCATAAGAGAAATAATGAAGCAGGATAGCTGTTCATAACACAATCTTCAGACTAAAAGGGTGAATGATATGTAAGGAATGAGAGGCACTTAAGAATCTCTCATTTAACTTAACAGAGGGAAAGATGATCTCTATCTAGGGGCAATGAAGAATCCCTGGATAACTGTCTTGGTTTAAGGAAAACATGAGCCATGCGGAATTCATATTTATGCTTAAACGGAAGAAAACATAAAGAAACAACAGAAATTTAGCATAGAGTGTATTTAAACAAATTCTAGGCTAATCTTTCTTTCTGCTGTTTAAGAGCGTAATTCATGAATAAAACAGAGGTAAGAAACACTTATTGAGTTATGCACAGCACGAGAATTCCATAGTCAGTCTTTAACCAGTAAAACACAGTGAACAATCCGTTTCTCCAAGGCTCATAAGCAGTCTTTGATTATAGAAACTTATCAGACATTACAGCGCGAGTCTCTCCCGGAGCAAAATCAGCTGGAGATAGCTTGTCGACTAATCAACCAACCAACTAACCCACCCCTAAAACAGTATTCAGGGTTGTCTTTTATAGTGCAAATATCTCAAACTTATTTATTACAATTGACCTAAAACAGGCCTGCAAAAAGAGCTTTCTAAACCTAAACTTGTGCCAAAATTAAGTGCAAGCAAATATCTATTGAAATTGTGTCAGAGGTAGCTGAATCAAAAGGAGTGCAATGTGGCCCTTGGAGCCTCGATGCAGTACTGCTGGAATAACTATGCTTTGGGATCTATAGTTCTGTTCTGGTGCAAGTTAAATGTGTAATAACCATGATTTGAGAGTTTTGAGTGGCCTTGCCCTCTTTCTTTGACTTTGCTGGAAGGTATTTAATTTTCTCCTGCTTTGGGCTGTTGTTAAGATCTTCGCTGATACTCTTTGGCATGCTTTCTCCCTGTAGATTTGATCTGATACTCTTTAATCTCTGTCTATGGTCTCTTCCTGTCTTCGAATCGGTTTAATTCGACAAAATCGGGCAATTTCGGGCTTTTTCGGTGCAAAACGGGCCAAGGAATCAAAAGATTCCCTAAAGATTCCCCAAAACGGCCTATTTCCCGTAGCGATGCGCGATTTCGCGCTAATCGCGCATCGAAAACTGCCTCCGTTTCTTGTTCCGGAGCTCCGAAGCACGATTTTTCCTCTTGTGTGAATTTTCGGTTTTCTGGATGCTGACGTCAACATGACATCAGCAGTACAGCGGATGACGTCAGCCAGGTAACGTGGCAGGGTGGCTCATACTTTACTGCAGTGCGATGAATTTCTTCCAATGCGATCGCAATATCGCATCGAGGGGGAACGAGAAGGCATTTATTTGGAAATGCGATGCTTGCGACTATCGATCGCCAATATCGCGATATCGCATCGGGCAACAAAGGATGGGGCATGACTAGGTGGTGAAAATATTGCGATATGGTGACACGAGATGGCTTACTAGGATCTGCAGAGTGTTAAGGGAATCGGCAAGGGTCTATTGCGGTCGGAAGGAGTGAGTAGGTGCATCAGAAGAGCACTTGAGGCCTCGAAATGGGTCCGATAACCAAAAAAAGGAATTTTTACACTTTGGAATGAGTCTATTACATTTAGAAGATGGTTTGAAGGGGCAGCATGAGGGCTCTTGCCAAGTTTCAAACAAACTGAGCAATTTCTGGGGGTACTTATGGTTATTTTTCAACCAGGGGGAGGGATATTTACATAAGGGGATTATTTACATAGTTTTAGTATGGGGACAAGGAAAATATAAGGAGTTAAATAATAATGTCAGTAGTTAATATGGAGATGATAAGAAAGCACTAAGTTTTAGAGATCTTAGGCTTGAAGAGGGGAGATAGAACCTCATAGAGAGAGTATGGATTTTCTTTGAGTGAAGCAGATCTTCACCCAAGCTAATGACATGAAAATGGTGAAACTAAGAGGTATCAAGCAAATCTTGACCTCTTTTGGGGAAATTAGTTAATGATTTGGGGGAGATGGAGAAAGGGAGTTAGTTATGCCTGTTTTTGAGTTTTTCCACATAGAACTGCTTGGCGATTGTGTCCTGAGTAGAGATGACACCTTGAAAACATGGAACTGATCAGCAATCAAAATTCTGCAACCTCAAAACTACCTACCCAGCCTACTTACCTAACATTTTTTCTTCTTTTGGTTTGGGTGCACTTAGACTTGCAGAACCATCATTTCAATTTCTTCTTTTTATACTTTCCTATATACAAACTACCCTTTTTCCTTCCAAGGGCCCAGATTACGCAATTGGGCTCCTTTGATTCTCTACCTATCTAAGTATCTGCCAAGATTAAGCTGTTTGGACAGATTTTCATCCTCTATATTCTAAAACAGGAAATTGAAACCTAGGGAGACCAAGATTAAGCAGTTTGGACCTCCCTTTAGCTGAAAATTGTACAAAACTCAATAACTTCTCAAAATTTGGAAAGCAGTTTGATGAACTCTAAGTAGCCTTCTTTGCTTGGTGACTATTTAACAAATATGGAGCATTGCAGCATGCAAAGTATGACATATTTGGTCTGTAAAATGTCAATCATGAAATATGAGTAACCTGCTGCAGCAGGATGCTAACAGTACCATCAGCGATAGCCAACCTGACCGGAGATGTGGATGCTGATTGAATGCCTTGGTAGGCCGATTCAGTTGATGATAGCGGCATCTGGTCTCCGTATGTGTCAAGGTCTGAAGGCGCTGTTAGGATCGAGGGATCAGTCGGTTCATGAGGAATTGATGAAAGCATGTTGACCGATTGTGGAACCTGCGGCGACAGAAGAGGAAAACAACCCATCAAGAAGGAAGCCTTCAACAAACTAGTACCTATACTGACAAAATTGTCAGCTACACCTCGTACTAGGGGTACGAAGTTATTTGGTAATGGTGAATAATTAGGGGTGCAGAAAGACAAGTGATCCACTGTAATTACCTTTCCATCCAATGGAAATAGGATGATACGAAAGACAGTGGATATGACGATCGTCATGGCATATGTCCAACTGTGACCCCGTAACAGATTATAGTCAAGTATCTTGTCCACGACTTCTACATCCACCATTACTGTTTTCCCAGCCAAAGTGATGGGAAAACTGGCTAAGTATCCTTTTGGGACAAAGGTGTGGATGTCGAAAGCTTTAAGGGAGTTTGACGATGGGGAGAGGGTTGAGGAACCCAAGGCGAGCCAACATGAAGCCGACATGACGTAGGTTGAAGCACCTTCATCGATGACAGTTCAGTGTATACTTTTACCTTTCGAAGTGATATGCACCTGAAATGCAGGCTGGTGGGAAAGGGGAGGTTTACACTTGTCCATGTTGAAAATGGCAAGCATGGAATCTGCAGGGTCAATACCCCCGATAGCCGAAAGCAAAGCCTTCCTTTGGCTGGGGCATGTTTGTAATATTTCGAGTGCTGACATGGCCGATGGAGCTTGTGCCAAATCTTCTAAGATGTTGTAATGTTGGGCGGCACATGCAGATGTGTTGTGCATTGTGTGACGAAGTGCCCCCTTGGGGGGTCGAATTACAAATTCCTCAACCGGCCTTTCGATTCACAAATCATTGGGCGGCAATGGGTTTTGTCCTGCGGATGGTTTTGCTGCCAGAGTGACAGGAGCTTCATAAGATTTGGCTCTTGTGGTTAGTTCTACTGTTTCAAATGTGTAAACGGTAGAACTTCCTTCACTAGCTGAAGGATGTTGCAAACCGTCACTGCCCCATGACGTGGGTTGCGGTTGGTTGGCAACGAGATTTTTTTGCGGTTGATTAGGAAAAGGATTTCTAAGGACAGCAGGTGCCTTACCAGAATCTTTCTTGGCAAGGTAATCCATGCATTCTTGAAGACGCGGACAACGCCAGGTTACGTGTTCTTCAAGACAGAGTTTGCACGAATAGTTGGTGCCTTTATCCTTTTCCACATCAGTAGGCGTAGTGGCCTTCTGTTTCGGGTTGGGTTGCTTAGATGACTGCTCCTCAAAAGGAGCGGTCTTGTTCTGTTTCTTCTTGTTCTTGTTACTAGATTTCTGTGTAGACTGCACAGAGTTAATCGCAGTAGCAGGAAGAGTAGTCATTTTGGTAGAGGGGTCCACTGCTAACTTGTCAATGGACCCACTGAGTTGTTTTACAGTGCTCGTGGAGGTTGCACTGATGATCCCGTTGGCATGCACTCCAGGGCACTGAGTGGTGGGAGGATTGGGGTTACCGGGAGCATAGGGGATAATGTCGTAGAGAGTGCCAGACTATGAATAGATCAAATCTAAATGCTGGGCACGACGTATGGATTAGTCCTCTGTGACCGCACCACCTAGAACGACATCTCTAGCGATTTGAGGGAGTAGCGACTTACAGAACGAGTCTGTTAAGAGAAAAATACGGATGGGAGGTTTGACTAACCTCCGCCTATGTCTCCATTCATAGATATGATCGGAGATGTGGGTGGCGATATCCTGACGAAACGAAGTAAGGAGCTCTATCCCTATCTCATAACGGATAGGTAACTGAAAGTGCTTTAGGAACTCCATCGCTAAAGCATCAAAGGTATTCACTGACGCACGTGGTAACTCAATATACCACTTTTAAGCATTGCCAGTGAGGGTGCGAGGAAAAAGACGTAACCAGACACTGCCATCCACCATAGAGTTAGAAACACACTATAGATGGTAGATGGTGATGTGAGTGCCCGGATCCTCCCCTTGTTTTCTGTCGAATTTAGGAACGTCCGTCTGTATTTTATGCGGGATTGGAAGCAATTGTAAGTTGTGATAGATGGAGTCGTTTGTCAAATTGTATAAGTTGGGGATATTCAATGTTTCCAAAAAAGGCAAATTGTTGGGTGCCCCTGACTCGGACCATGGTGTTGACAGGTGACCTGAGGAGCTCTGTGCTCCTCCCATCGTTTGGTTCCCCATGGTGTACATTGTTTGCGTGGTGTAATAGTTGCTTTGTGGTACGGTGTTGTAGATGGGATTGCCATGGGGATTTTGATACTGGGGTATGAAGTTTCCCCTAGTATAAGCGGTGCCCCCTTGACTCATCTGAGCTTGTGAGTAGGGTGCCCCCATGGTTTGGGTGGGAATCCCTTATCGATTCCCAACCGACATAGAACTAACCATATGGCTTGGATTGACAGAGGGTACACTCATGTTAATCAGCGACTATCCATGCATACCTGAGAATAGCGGGGGAACTATGACATTCCCCGCTGCCATGTCCATATTAGGAACCACCCCAGATGTTTGAATCTGGGGGTTATAACTAAACATCTAGGGGTTATAACTATACATTGGTGGCCGACCTTGGTTTTGGTAAACTGTGACCGTGCCCATAGTGCCGCATTGAGTGTTATATGGAGCACTATATGTGGCACTAGTTGAAGGTATGCTTTGTGGCACCATAGGAGTGTAACCTTGCGTCTATTGGGTTCCACCTATAGAGGGTGTTAAGTGAGTTGCAGTACCTGGGATGAACGGGATTGTGGGGTTCCACATTACCGTGTTGTAATGACCATCGACTGGGGAAGTGGTAGAGGACCAACAGTGTCTCTATAATTCCACAACCCTTGAGGCACCAACTGGATAGATGGGAAAGTTCCACCTACTGAAGAAGAAAATACTGGTACTACAGGAGTAACTACAGGGTCCGACAGATTTGTAAGAGGAGTGTTAGAATACAGAAGAAATGCTTCTGTAAATAAATCCTCTGGCAAATCAGATCCGTTGTCTACATAGACCCCGTGTGTGATTTAGGAGACTGATTCCTCAAAGATTAGGAATCCGAGTCAGTGGAACTCGGCGGATGCTCCACAATAAGTGGAGGAAGTCCTAACAATCATCTGGATTGACGATGAGGGCCAGATGTAGCCATAATGACTATTAAGTTTTATCAGATAAATTTTAAGGTGATATTCTTTAAGTCTCAAAAATGATAGCACTTAGGTACCTAAAAAGAAAAAATGCGCTAAAAATGACAATCAACAAACAAAGTGAAATTACCTCATCTGATAAACACCGATTATTGGAGATGAAACCCAGTCTCTCAATGAGTAATAGAGAAGGATGACCAAATGTACGGTTAAGGTTACTTTTGAGCTTCGCCTAAACCTCATATTGAGGGGCCAAGTACTCTCGTGAAGGCGAGCACCCTCCCAAAAAATTAAGACAAAGTAGATCTGTACATTTGAGGTACCAGGAAAGCCCATCCCAGTCACCTTAAGTAAGTACCTAGAAGTATTGGCCACAAGAGATACCTAAAATCATAGACATTACCAGGGGGGACATAGTCTTAGACAGCGTGCTGTGTGGGCAGGATACCTGAGTCCCCGACTTAGTTCCGAAATCCCCGAAGGGACCCCCGATACACAGAATGCCCAAAGGAGTTGTATGAGAAGGCGGGCTACCTTCAATCACAATTTGATGTTGTCTCGTATTTCACTCCGTTGTGAGTGGAGTGGTCCTGGTAATATGAATGCAGAAGGATTTTTCACTCATTAATGACACTAGTTTTGATTTTCAACCCTGGGTAGTTGACTCACTCTCTTATCCCAAGGTCCTAATCTATCTAATGTTGGTTTGCTCTAAAAAGAGTATCTGATTGGTTTTAGTGTAAATTTTAATGTACTTTCTTATTTGTCTTTGGGGGGGGTGTTGACGTATGAATATGATGAGACTCTCGACTAAATAAACCGTGCAGAACAATGCTTTAAAAAAAAAAAACAATTTCTTATGCAAACAAGTCTTATTCTACACATGTATCATTACACATATTCATGAATTCGTAAGTGCATCTAAAGCCATTCAACACTTTGCATAAGTGAAAGTTCCTTTTCTCAATATTCCCTAACAACTATTGAACCAAAAAAAAACAGCCTACAACTATTTTGACAGAAGGAGATGTACAGTTTATTAGCTTTTCTTTCAACAAAAATTTCTTATATGAGAGAAAAACTAAAGCATTTTTTTAAAAAATAAATTTTAAGACACCAAATTCATTAGCATGATACTATTGTAGATCTTAATTTAGCCCCTGGGACAAGTTCCCCCCCCTTTTGGTCCACAAAGTCTCTTGAAAAACCTGGAAATGGGAGACTAACGCTCTGTCTGTGTGTAAACCAAGCTTTAGTTTGGCCACTAACACACCCTGTGCACAGTCAAAGAGCTTTATAAAGCTCTGTGTAGACCAGCAACCTACGTTAGTGAGGGAAAGAGCTCAAAAAGTGGGCTTTTGGGATCACTTTCTAAAGAGAAAGCAACTTTGCAGGATGCAACAAGTTAGATGGTGGATCAAAGAAGGATATGAAGAAGCGGGAAGCTCATAGAAGAGAGAAGAGATCTGAGAGGAGTCTGGATAACCGGGAACTAAATGTATAGTCCCCAGCGGAGTCACCAATTCTGCTATGGGGTAAAATGCATGGGATGAAAACTACCCTCGAAAGTCTTCCGGGGACCTTCGACAGACCGTAAGGTTATCTGCAAAAGATACCTGTTACAAACATGTTCATCTATCATGCATATATTGAAAGGGTATGGAAACAGGATCACCTTTGGTTCTTTCTAGATTCGCTTGGGGATCTCTGTGTGGTAAGAAGAACTCCTCCTAACCGGCTCCAAGATGATTCCTGCACAAAAGAACAAAGCAAACCAATCACAGCATACACTTCTGAAAATTAATGCAAGAATCCGTAACAAACATGTATAAATGTATAACTTATCTACTCAACACAACAAGCATTAGAATGAACAAATAAATGCACAATATCACTGAAACTTTGGAATAGGGAACACAACCACAGTCCTATATTCAGAATGGAAGAGTGATTAG
Source organism: Pinus taeda (assembly GCA_000404065.3). Lineage (NCBI taxonomy): Eukaryota > Viridiplantae > Streptophyta > Pinopsida > Pinales > Pinaceae > Pinus > Pinus taeda. The sequence goes on along the minus strand of APFE030466776.1, from coordinate 164,090 downwards.
AACAACCCGTCATATCAGCCTTCCTTACTCCTTCTTCCTCTCTCTCTCTCCTTCTTTCAACTTTCTCCTTCAAGAATATGACAATACAATAGCTCTATGGGCTATCCTTCCAAATGCTCTGATCCCTTTTGCAATGGCCCTCTCGTTGCTTATATAGCAATTGAATTAGGGCTGCCAAGCTCCACCTATAGTTCATTTGGGCAAAAACCATGAACCTGCCTTGTTTACAAGCTTTTTCCCATTTGCCTTCATTCTCGGAATAGAATTTCTCCAAATATCTTGATTTTTGGAGTTTCCTTGCTTTTCTTGCACAAATTTAGGGAAATAATATCTAGATATTTAATGGCAGATTCGTTGGCATAACCACTTGAACATCACTTAAGTTCACTAATGCTCCCCCTGGTCTCACAACAAGAGTTAGTGGGGTGACTAACGCTCCTTTATGCTTGTAAACAAGCTTTATAAAGCAGGCAGTCAATGTATGGAGAGCGTTAGTGTGGATTCTAGGCCTGCAATTGTGATCATTGCTTTAGTCATCTTGTCTTTCTCCTCTGAGTTGATTAGGAGGTCAATTTTTCCTATAACAATGATGTTCTATTTGACGGTCGTCGCATTAAAACTCAGAGGAGGGTGAATCATTTCGTGATCCATAATTTAACCAGTGACAGACCTTGAAATCATTAGCAAATCCTACAATCATTATCATATTTTTATGTCAATCGTGCCATTGGTTTAAATTACATTTAAGACATATTTCTACGACCCCAAATTAATAGAGACAATAATGCATATCGTATGACCTCCTAATCCAACATCTTTTCCTTTACTACCTCGATATCTATCCCAATGAAGCACTACATCTTCATTTCACATAATTCTCAGAGAGCAAGTAGATAGAGCATAGAGGGTATTGTCTGAAGCAAAGATGGGAGGAGCAGCGGTAAGGCACGAGCCTAATTCCATAGAGGCATTGGAGAATTTCCTATAGGCACGTTAGATTTTCAGAGAGGCAGAGCGGTTTGAATTCTTTGAATGACTCAAAGGGTCGGAAGAAATTGATGCCCTAGAGTTTTCTAAAAAATTGAGCAGGAATCAGATAGAAGTCAAAGGGTTGAATTTGGAAGCCACCATGGAAGTAATTGCCAAAGTATCAGTATTGCAACCTAAAGGAAAGCGATGGTTTAACCAGAAAACAAACGACCCTTCCCTCAAACATGAATTTATTTAAGGGGAGTAACCATTGGTTAAGAAGGGTAGGGGAATTGACCGACTGTTGCTTCCTCAGCCATGGGGAGATTTTTCTTTATTCATCATTAATTATATTACATGTGAAGGATGGGAAACGATAGTGTTTAACTATCATTTTCCACTATTAAATCATCTCCAACATAGATAATTGATGAACCTTCCTTACTTCCTGTTGGAGAATTTGAAGCATATGTCTACTACTGTGGAGGTTTCTTCGCATCCAGAAATATGTGTCACCAATCATGGCCTTATAAAATAATCATAATGGAGGCCCTCGATCGTCAAGGCTGAAGCTAGGAATATTTCATGAGCAAAAATACAAGGACCTCACGCGAGAAACAAGTAAAAACCCTCGTTAACGCTTCAAAAGAAGCTGGGGTAGCTGAGGAGCAAGGGTAGCCCTCTGGAAGAAAAATCAAGAAAAGATCGCTAGAAAAACCTATAGGGGGAAGAACGCAAAAAAAGAGGGTCAAAGTTAGCACCCAACCAAAACCCCTACCTCCATCCAGAAAGAGGTCAAGCAAGCATGTAGACACAAGGGAACAAAAGAAAGAGGAACAGTCCAAGAAAGAAGATGTTCCTTTGCCAGGTAAGAATGAGACCCAAACCTTACTGCGTAAAATTAAAGAGTTAGAAAAAGAAAATCAAGAATTAAGGCAGTAAATAGAGGTTCAAGGTCTTGATACTCTAGCAGAGGTTGTTGACAAGATGAGAACAGTAACTACACCAGGTTCTGTATGTATAGAATGTGCTAAGAATTTAGCAACAACTGGGTATAAATTTTGTGCTGCAAGTACCACCTCGGAAGAAACAAAAATAGAACCCTGGGAGACTGTTACATAAGAACCTGTTGATGACGATGTTGTTACACAAGAACCAACAACTGAAACAGAGCATCCCACAATGTTTGACCTGGTAACCGAAACACAAGAACCTATCAACGACGTTGTTGTTACACAAGAACCAATAATTGAGGCAAAGGTTCCTTAGGAAGAAAAAGTAAGAGTTGATCCACAAGAACTTGTTGATGAAGTTCTTGTTACACAAGAACTAGCAGTCGAAGCAGAAAAACTTGAATCACGAGAGGTTGTTACACCCGCTACTGATGTTGCATGTGAGATAATATGAGATTCTAAAGCAGGGTGGTGTTCACAGAAACTTTTGTTGATATCAGAGTTACCGACATGGAACCAGTTGGCACTCTCTTTGCAAAAGGGAGTGATTTATCTGGAGGAACATCAAAAGGTCATATATACTCTCAAATAAAAGTGGGCCAAGATGAGGTTGAAGGAAGAATGGACAAATTGGGAAAGAAAGAAAGCTCAGAAGGAGAAGGAAGAACATGTGCAACAATTACAGCAAATGGTTAAGGAATTAACAGATGACAAAGATAAAATGTATAGACTCACCTTGAACCTTGTAGGGTGTAGAAGGCCTTCCCCATCTTATCCAATATTTCTATGGAAGAGATTTTATCTTTTTCAGTTAAAATTTTTCTATGAGAATAGACCCTATCAAGGTAATTCTACCTGAACTTTCTTAAATGTTTTTCATGCATGTGATTTTGACAAGCAGATCTTGTTGTGTGATATTTTTCTACATAACATGATTTGTAAATATGTTAGCCTAAATATGATTGTACACATCTTCTCCTATATGGGGGACTTGCAGTTGTGTGGCTTCATCTTCTTCATGACAAATCAAGTGGAGTGGCATCTTGCCATGAATTCATGTGACACAAATGAGGAGAAGGTAGCCTTGTGGATAAGAGAAAAACTGGGCATGGCCACTGAAATTAGGCGCAAGTTTAGAAGGTTTCTTAGTACTCCTAATATGGTGGAACAATCAACCCTCTATAGAAGGAGGATTGTTGGATTTTTCCTCAACATCTTTACACAACTAAAAAGTCGAGCATTGACTGGATGCATAAAACATACAGAAGCTGGTAGTGCGAGTATGTAGGGGTGTGATCTTTTTGGGTTTTCTAATTTTGTGGTTGTTGTTACATGAGTCCCAGAATATGCCCAAATTGTGAAATCAATGTGAGATTTTTGGATAGGACTTAAACTTAAGTATCCCTTGATCTGGATTTTGGTCAAAGATTATCAGCCCCATTACCAATTATGCGATTATGAAGATGAATCATGGCCGCATCAATTGGTGGCTACTCAGGGTTAAAAATCAGTTGACGAAGACACTATTGGTGCTTATAGCTTGATAGATATACATTGGCGATACAGCAACGATACCTGAAGATTCTACGTGAGGACATGTAGTGGCTTCACTTAGGGGGAGATGTTGGGTGCAGTTTTTGAGCATATCTTGGACACCTCTTTCCCTATTTTTGATCATTTTCTCTTTAAAACTATGAAATTTATGTCACAAATACCACTTTCCCTATTTATAAGAGAAATCCTCTCTTCAACATATTATTTTTCCATTTTCTGTTAAATATCAAATGAAGTGATCTCTTTTTGGGATAAGTAACCAGGGTAATTGTGGAAGAGGTCTTCTGGTTATTTTTCTTTCAGGTGTTTCCCATATACTAAGGAATAAGGGATGAATAACTGTTGTTGTTACTTGTTGTTACACTCTGAAGATTTGTTGTTACATTCCAAAGTTTTTCTATTACACCTCGAGGATGTTGTTACAACGCAACTGCCAAAGACCGTGGTTCCTGTCTTAAAATAAAGTTCTTAAGAATCATGAAATTATCTATGGGCGGTTAAAGGATCTGAGCAATTATGATTGTAGAAGTTGGTGTAATTTTGATATGTCTTTTATTTGGAAACTGTTTGTAATGATTTCTATTTTACTCTTAATATTGATCAGCATGAAAATTGTGAGATTCTCATGACTGGTATGTTCCCTAATTTCTAGGGCTCCTAAGACTTTATCAAAAGGGTTCAATTCCATGAAAAGGGATGGCAACACAGGAACAATATCAGTATTTTGATCTTGTAACTTTCAACCATTTTCTAATACAAAACGCATATAGTGATGTTTACATAGATCTCGTGTTGAGTTTTTAAATACTTTTCATTTTATCCCTGCACCGTGCTAGGGAGGAAGGGCCCTCCTCTTTAGCAAGGATCACAGCAGTAGTAGATTAATTGTTTTTCTTTATTTTTAATTGTGGATTTACTACTGCTATTATATAAATTGTAGCACATATACACTTCTATTTTCGGATTTGATTATATGTTGTTACACAGGATTGGCTAGAACTAAAATGTTTAGTCAGCTAATTAATTTCCATTAATAATGTGTGGTGCGCCTATTCTTTGAGAAAAACATGAAGTGTGATGAGTGGATTTCATTCCTGTAGAATGCCTTTTTAATTTTGGCATGAGTGCTTTAAGTTCTTCTATTGTGTTCAACGACATTTCTTTCATTTCTTTCCCTAGTTGTTATGTATCGTCACAGACTGTGCAAACACCTTTGAAATAAAAATACTTACCCTGGTTGAAAATTAAATGATTGTGGTTTAGTCAAATTAAAAAGTGATTAAACTGTCTGAACAATAGCTGCTACGTGATTTACATGTGTCCACATGCTAAGAGCATCTGCCACTCTGTTCTCCTTGTCTTTCATGTACCTGACCTCAAAATTGAACTCGTTGATCATAACCAACCAGCAAGCCTACCTAACATTCAGATTCGGTTGGTTAAATAGATATCGTAAGCCACTATGATCACTCATCAATGTAAATCTCCTGCCCAGAAGATAGTGTCTCCACATCTTCAACGCATGTATAATCGTTTCCAAATCAAGATCATGTGTGGGGTATTTCTATTCGTGCTTATTCATTTTTCATGACTCATAGCATACCACCTATCCATCCTGCATAAGGACTCCACCAAATCCTTTCTTGCAATCATCTGTGCATACTACAAACTCTTTGTCTTGATCTACAATATTTAACAATAGTGCAAGTATCAACAACTACTTAAGCTGCTCAAAACTAACCTCACACTCCTCTATCCATTCGAACTTGTTACCTTTCCTCTGCAACGATGTGATAGGATAAGAAATCTATGAGAAGTTCCTGATGAATCCCCTATAATAGCCTGCCAACCCCATGAAAGATCTCACCTCATCTACAATCCTAGGAGATACCCACTCCATGATGGCCCTTATATTTTATGGATATACTACAATGACATCCTTGGAGACAACATTCCCCAAGTAGTGTACCTCAGTCCGAAGGAAACCACACCTATTGAGCTTAGCATACAACTGATTCTCTCTCAACAACCTCAACAATGTTTCTAAATTCTCGACATACTCTTCCTCATTTTTAGAATATACCAATATGTCATCAATGAAAACAATAACAAACTTATCCAAATATGGATGTAACACGTTATTCATCAAGCACATAAATGTAGTTGGAGCATTAGTTAAGCCAAATGGAACTATAACAAACTCATAATGCCCATACCCGATCTAGAAGGCGGTCTCGTAAATGTCCTCCTCTTTGATGTGTACCTTATGATATCCAGATCTCAGATCAATCTTCGAGAACAATGTTTCTCCCTTCAACTGATTGAACAAGTCATCAATCCTCAGTAACATATACTTGTTCTTGATTTTCACTTTGTTCAACTTCCTGTATTCAATGCACAATCTGAGAGTACCATCCTTCTTCTTCACAAAAAATACGGTGCGCCCCATGGTGATACACTTGGCCTAATGTATCCCTTGTCCAACATTTCCTTCAACTGTAGCTTCAACTCTACCAACTCATGTGGGTTCACCTTGTAAGGTGCTTTTGATGTCGGAGTTGCCCTTAGCACCAACTCAATAGAAAAGTATACCTCCCTGAGAGGTGGAAAATCTAAAATACCCTCAAGAAATACATCCTTGAACTATTGTATAGCTGGGTACCTTCTCAAAACATCTGCATCCTCAACTTCCTTACCCTTGTCACTAGAAATGTGTATAGCAAATAACGCACACCCTTTTCTGCAACTGCACTTTTCCTACATAGCTATCACCATCCTAACTGATGTGGCTTTCTTCTTTCCCGGTAAAACTCTTGGTTCCCCATTGTCATCCAAGCACTCAATGGCCTTGTCATAGAAATCCACCTTGGTTCTATGAAGGTACAACCAATCCATGCCCAACAACATACTATATGATCCCAACAGTAATACATTCAAATGTGTTGTGGTAGGCATACCATTCAAATCAAATGCAAAAGCTCTTACCCAATGATGAACACGCTTCTTTGTACCTATAGCCAACTGCACTAACCAATATTTTGCATGCAATTACTTACTCAAACCACAATTATCCACCAAGTCAGGACTAACATAGCTACAATTAGATCCAAGGTAAATCAAAATAAAAATAACTTGATCACAAAGCTTACCGTCCATCTCAATGATAGATGAATGATGGTCTGCCTTTTTATTATCCAATGCTACATAAATACGAGGAACGCTCTGACCAACATCCCCAATAATTTGTGTTTCTTCTTATGCACTATATATCTAAGGCCTACCACCCTAATTCTGCAGACAATATCTCTTACGATGATCCTTGCCACAAGTCCAACACTCTATAAGCTTCCAACCTGCATCCTTGTTCTTCTCCTCAGATCATTGTCCCTGCCTTATGTTAGATGCATTGAGCCTCTTAGGTCGTGCACCATTCTCCTTATTACCTGAATCTTGTGGTCTTACTCGCTTCTTGTGGTCTATATTAGTTTCATATCTGTGCTTTGATTGTTCATAGCAATGTTGTAGCTTTCGAATGGCCTCCTCCAATGATCTAAGCTCATTGAAGTCAATCCTATGTTTGAATGCCATTGGTAACCCACTAGTAAATCTCTAAATCTTGGCCTTCTCCTCCTTGAGCTAAGGCATATACCTCAGTAGCTCCAAGAACTTGCTAATGTACTCATCATCTGTCATAGATTCCATCTTTAGTTCATAGAATTCCTTTGCCCTATCATCATATTATCTCTCTGATAGGTACTTCTTTTTGAATAAACGCTCAAAATCATTCCAATTCAAGTCCTCCTCTTGTATACCTCTAACATTATTCACATCTTCCCACCAAATGGTTGCCTTACCTTTGAGACTGAATGTAGCTACTTTGGCTTTCAAGTTCTATGAATAGTCACACAACCTAAAGAACTTCTTAATACCAAGAAACCATGCCTCTACATCCTATGATTTATTAGTTTCTCCATCAAATGTTGGTGGCTTTGCTTTCATAAACTAATATGGCAAGTATCCCCTATCACTCCTCCTATACGGATGATAATGATATCGAACATCATGCCTGTCAAGAACCAGAACTAGAATAGTACCTGCACCTATCTCATCTCCTATTCGGAGTGTCCAACAATATTCCATCTCTAACAGTGTCATCTTTATCTAACCTGTGACCACCATGCGACCTACTACCATATGCCCCATTAGTTTTTTCCTCTTTCCCATGGCTGATCCGAGGTGGTCCCTGTTGCTGCAAATCTGCCAAGCTGTAAAGTATCATTGCATTTACCTCTACTAGCTTCTTATGTACATGTATGATTCTATCATAATCTTCCTTACAACTCCTTATTTCTTCCTTTAAGCTTCTTAGTGTATCTACCAAATTGGAAGAGTTCCCAACACCATACTGCTCATCTGATTCATAGGGAGAGTCTTTGTAGTCTACCATCTTGCTAGCCATTTGATATTTCTTCTTGTAAGGTATATCATGTCAGCTAAACCAAATCACAATAAACCAACATACCTTAGTATAGCTCGGGGAGGATAACTTTTCTGCAAGTTCAAAAAATTAGTGTGATACATGTATAATACAATCATGACAACATATAGAAACATAACACATAGTTATATAACTGTGCAATCATCAGTCTCGCTAGGGTCCAGTAATCAATGCATGAACTTATCAACAATGCATACCATGACCACATGCATGACGACAACCATTACATCATTGTACACTTAACCACATGCAAACATTAACATTGATAAGCAATGTGTAACGAACCACACACATGCATAAACACATGTAATCAAGCATAAACGAACAATACTTGTAACCAAAACTACAAGAATTATACATGTAACCAAAACTACAAGAATTATACATGTAACCAAAACTACAAGAATGATACATGTAACCAAGCATACAAGAATGTAAGAATGTAACCAAGCACACAAAATGATACATGTCTGCGACATATAACAACTTGTAACTAGTCATACACTTATGACGATGCACTCCCCAATAACAACATTAACCTCCACATGACGACATCACTACAACCACAATCAACAACGTGCAAATGCAACAAGCACATGGAATGCAAGTGTAAGAGACACACACGCAACCAACATGCATGCATGACCAACACACAAACCATCCAATCTGAGGAGTGAACCATGCTCTGATACCACTCTGTAACACCCTCCTCCCATATCTACCCAAGCAACCAACCAACCAGGGTAAACATGTGATGAGAGGCCACTATGATATGATTTGACCTCCTAAGCCACATTAAGGAAGTGGAACCAAAGGAAACACACCATACCCTCAGGAACCAATCCAACCTTTCTGCTAACCAGCCCTTAGGTCCCACTGATATTTTGGACCACTTGACCTCTGGACGCTCTCATGCTATGGGCATGCCAGCATCCAAGGACCTCTGGATGCTCTCATAATATGGGTATGCCAGCATCCAGGGACCTTGGGATGCTCTCACAGACCTGCAAGCCAGCGTCCAGGGACTATTTTGCACAGTGTTGTGCCAGCATCCCTGGGATTTGAGCCACTTTTTCGGGCCCAGAGGCCAGGTCATTGCCCATAATTGAATGACATCTTCAAAACAGTAAAATAATAGAGAAATGAAATTACAAATGCAATTACTTGAATAATACCTTGACTGGACCCCCATTAGCCATGACAGGCATTTCGTTAAACATATCATAAATATGTAATCTATAGGTGTAAATAACATATCTGAGCATAGGGGTCTCATACTTAGCTGAGAATCGCTAAGAAACATTGATGCCTCAACACATCAACTATCGTTTCATCCATTAGGTCATAGATACATTGTTCATTCATTTACCATTAAAATCATGATGAGAGCCATACATAGCTACTGTCATAAAACATATATATAACCAACATAATAGAAGCAGAAATACCAATGAAATCACAGCGATATGAACAACATATAACCAGTATAATACTCATATAATTACAAGGAGAAATAACCTCATATTGATGATGCAAAATCCAAACTCGAGATGGGACTTCCACGTTCCACCTGACCATAGAATGGCTGAGCGAAATCTCTCTTTAGCCATTCACCCTTGTGCCATATTCCAAGCATGAATGTGGGATCTCATAGAACACATCAATCAAAAACCATCCAGGGCTTCCAGGGGCCATCCACCTCAACCCATCAAATAGTGATTCCACCTCATGGTCGGACATCACAAAATGATCAACATTGTGGTCTCTATCCAAGCCTTCCAAGGCTTCCAGAGCATTTGTCCAACCAAGGCTTCTAGGACTAGTAACTCAACCAACAAATTTTAATGGACTTCTAGAGTGTTTATCCAACCAAGGCTTCCAAGACTAGTAACTCAACCCACCAAGGGGTTCCAAAGCATTTGTACAACCAAGGCTTCCAGGACTAGTAACCCAACCCAAGCTATTACAGGGATTCTAGAGTGTTTGTCCAACCAGGGCTTCTAGGACTAATAACTCAACCCAAGCTAAGGAATCATGAGAACCAACCAAGAAAAAAAAAGGAAATCAAATCCACAACCACCATGGCTATCCAGGAAATGGAAATGTTAGGCAATCCACTGTTAATCAAGACCATCCTCCATGCTAATGACAGATCATGACCAACAAACCACATGCATATGCCATGCATGCCAAAATTAGTGAGGAAAACATACATGCAAATTGGTACCTACATACAAAATCCGTTGTAGTTGATTATCCCGATGTCCTCTTATGCTTTCTTGCTCTTCCTTTTCCTTCTTGCCCCAAAATTCCAAGTATGCCACACCCTCCAAGAGTGCTCCAAGAAAACTCTATGTATCCAAGAGTATGAGAGAGAGAAAATATTGAGAGAGCTCCAAAATTGAACGAGCAAAAGGTTACCAACTGATCCTTAGAAGCCTTTTTATGAATGAGGCCTCTATTTTCTTCATTTTCCTCCTCACATGCAACTTGTGCCCTTTCACCTCCCTTTTCTCCTAATTTGCATTATTTTCATAAAGAAATGTGCCAAAAATGCCATTTTGCCTTTCCAAAGTGTTGGATACTTATACAATAGGTTTCATATTTCATGATTGGCAAACTCAAAATGCCAAATATGCTCTGCTTTGATGATTCAAAGATCCCATATTTTCAAGGAATAGCAAGGTGTGTACATGCCTTCATGTCTATTAAAGTTTTGATGGATGGTCCAACAGTCTAATCTGGATCATGCCATACTTCAATTTTTTGTTGTAGAATAGAGAAATAAATCTGTCCAAACTGTTTAATCTTAGCAGATCAGTAGTTAGGCAGAGAAACTATGGTTCCCAACTGCTTAATCTGGGGCCTTGGAAGAAATAAGGGTAGTGCTAGATAGGAAATCAAAGGAAAAAGCCAATGGAAAAGAAAAGGCACATAAAAGGTCTGCAAGTCCAAATGCACCCTCCAAGAAGAAACAAAAAATGCTAGGCAAAATAGTTGGGTAGGTAGATAGGGTTGCAGAAGTGGTGTTCCTTCCAAGCTGAATTTTGCTAATCAAATACAAGGAAAACAACACAATGGAGCATGTCTAACTTCCCTTTTCACTTTGTTTATCACTCATTACTAACATCCCTTCACCAACTGTGATTATGAAAGAATTCAAGGTTATGTTGGTCCTTATTGCCTTTAAAAGCCACATTTCTTGTGTAAAGTTCTTTTCATTTTGATCTACTCTTTAAACTAAGTTGTTTTCAAGAAAACTTAGTAATATCACTCTTCATTCACCTTCTCCCTCCATATTAACCTCTAACCTTATTATCTAGCTCCCTATGTTTCCCTTTCCCTACTATTATAACACCATGGTGTATAAATCCTAAGCATTGTATAAATACCCCCTCCTTGGCATTATAGCCATATGGTTCACTACTAGGGAATTTAATTAACACCTGGTTAAGCTCAAGAACCCAAGCGTAACCTCTTATCTCCCCAGAACTCATTGGCCCAGTCAATCCTTCACTTTGCCTAAAAACCCTTAAAAAACCTTTTTGCACCCTTATACCCGCTCAAAAGCAAAATATATGCTAAAGCCCACTTTCTCCGCCTTATCCTAAGGTCGGGACCCACTCGCGCTTTTGCATGAAAATTTCATTAAAAACCCGCTTATCCTAAGTTTTTGATACCCTGAGCGATTTTGCGAAAAAATCATTTATAAACCATAGTTTCCACCCTTTTTCCCAAAGTTTGCGGCTATATATGATTTAACAAAGAAATAAATTGAAAACCATTTAAATTCGTTGAATTTCCTAAGGGTCCTGCCGGGCGCAAATACCACGGAAAACATCATTTAATCCCCGCCCGATGCCGTATCATACGTGCGACTCAAGGGCCCGTCGACCGTCCGATCAAGCCTTTTAAATCCAACAGTCGACGCGAATTTCGGATCGGCTCCGACGTCCAATAGATATCGTTCGATATCTATTAGATGCTGATGTCACGCGGGGTCCACGCGTCGCCTCCAAATTCCATCGGAGCCCCCTCTGACAGATTCCTCGCCGTATAGGAGGTGGTCCGATATTGCGCCACCTGTCTGCCAACGTCAGCGCTGCCTAGTTGCCTACGTCATCACCACGACCGCGTGCCCCGCCCACCACTGGTCCACTTGTCTGCCATCTCACCACCTCTGTGGACCACTCACAGGCCGCCACGTCACCCCACCCTGACCCACCTGGTGACTTCATGCTGACGTCATTTAAAAAAGGCGCCAATAACTCGAAAAAGCCATATTTTGTCAATTTTTGCGCGTTTTTTGCACTTTTTGCAAAAAAAAAAACATTGTTGCGCCCTCTGCATGCATTTTACGACCAAAACTTCACCAACCTGCTCGAAACAACTAGGAGATCTTCAGCGCGCCTACCCGCCTGCTTTTCCGACCCAGGCCATCGATTTACCAGGTATTTGTCTGTGCAAACTTCTCTAAAAACTGGTTTTTCTCTGTAATAACAAAAATCACTTAGAGCACAGAAAACGCGTAATTCACCAGAAAATTACCTGCACCCACCTCCCTCTTGAAAAGTTAACGGTCGAAATTCATCAGCCGAGCCATTTAGACTGAACTTTCACTGAAACCCGCATTCTTCGTTCGCGCAGTCATGAACTAAAACCCGAAACCTGCACTCAATCGTTAAGAAAGGTCTTTTAAAGACTAACGTTTGCCTTCTCAAGGGACTAATACAGTATTTCAATTGTTGCAGACTTGCCCTGTTACCCTGCATTTTTCAATTTTACCTATTTACTCTGGCAGTGCTCTTTACTATTGCCCAATCTAAGAAACAACAGTTTGTTTACAAAGCAGAATCCAAGTAACCATGGAGACTCCAGTTGCATCAGTGGCCCTCAATGTTGCTCCCTTAAATGCTCCTCAGAGAGAATTGGAGTGGTAGGATTTGGCAGACTTGGACTACCAAATCTCAGAGGACTCCTCATCAAAAAGCAAGTTCCACCTCTACCTGCTGAATGAGCTTAAAGCCAAACATAAGGATGGGACAGACATACTAGGCATTTGGGATTCCTTCCTCCCAATTTTCAGGCTCCTCTCAGGCAATCAATCCCTGACCTGATTCATCTGTGTGCTGTCTGCTATGACCCCATGCAAAGAGCTGTGCTTGACCCTTCAGGCTCAGTGGTATTCTACATGACCCCTGAGGCCATCAGAGAGATGCTACAGTTCAATACCCAAAAGAAATTGGTCCCCTTGTCTCTATTTGATTTGATCAACCAAGGAGCTAAGATGCTAACAGATGCAAAAGTCCTAAAGCTCAACCAATTGTTCATTAAAAACTCTGACACTATGCTATACCCTCCTATTTTTGATGGCTACCTCAATCAACTGGGTGTAGATCTTGCAGACATGATCACTTCCATCTTGGGGTACAAATCAGTTGAATTCATTGATGAAACTGTGCTAGTGATGATGACTATGTTTTCACCTGGCAAGAGTCTAATCTATTATGATTATGCCACATACATTTCAGATAAGATGCATGAGCAGTTCTTGAACCTGTCAAGAGAGAAGGTGTTCAGATAACTCTACATCTCCCCTCCTATTCTATATTTATCACATGAGAGTTCTCCTCGTTGTTAAGGAACAGATGCAGAAGGCATTTCAAGTCAGTAGTGTACTGGACCTCAGTGTTTCTAGTGGACCCTACTCTCCCATATACCTACTATGATTTCATAGACCTCTTCTCCACCCAGCCATGTCTTTATTCCTAAGCTCGCCTCCTCCAAGACTGACTGATGAGATGCAGAGGATCCTGCAGTTATCCAAGGTGTACAGCATAGCGGATTGGTACTTTTACCAACACTACACCATAATCAGAATATATGGGTGTGAGTTACCCCCATACAGATTGCCCGAGTATGTGCCTATGAGACTATTTTCCCTTGAATATTTCAGGCAATTTGGGAATACTGATATGGTACACTTTTCAGGCAAGGGCAAGAAGGCACAGCTAAAGGTGAAAAATCAATTGGGCCACCTTGTCTTGAACAAAAGGGAAGGCTGGAAAGAAGCTGATAGAAAGCTAGAATGCCTTGGCCTGAAAACCAGCTTCCTTTGGAAACCCTATGACCCTAATCATTTCATATCATTCAGAAGGCTAAAATATAAGCTCTCTAGCTATGACCATGTGAGTTTGCCCCACATTGAAAAATTTGCCAACGAGCCAAAATGGAAAAGGGGCACACTGGAGGAACCGGTCACACAAGAAGAATTGAATGAAAGAGCTAGAAGGCATCTTCTGAAATTGGATGACTTGGAATCTCCTCCACAGGTATTCGCTCTGCCAAAGCCTCAAGTAGGAGCAGCTGCCTCATCATCTACAGCACATCAAGAGGCAGTCCAAACCACAAGCCAAGCTCAGGGCAAAGGCAAGGAGAAGGACATGGAAGAGCAACAGGCACAGCAGGGATAGGTGCAGCCACCCCAACAGGTACAGCAGAAAAAAGAGCAACAAGTACAGGGGGAATAGACATCAGAGGCCCCAATGGCCACACAGCAGCAGCCAGCACAAATGGCACCCCCAAGGCAATATTCAAGGATTGACTCCTCCATACTCCAAACCCCTCAAAGGGAGGACGTGAACAGAAAAAGAGACAGAGAAACTCCCCTTACTGCATCACCAAACCAAGGGGAGAAAAGGCAAAGGCTAAATCCTTTCTCTGAAGAGGAAATGCCAATGGGGCAAACTTCAGGTACAGGCCTTCCCAGCATGGAGGCCTCAGCTAGCTCCTTCCAACAGGAGCAAGACAGGGCAGCAGTAGGAGAAGTGAGCTCCTCAGGACAAAGGAGGGAAGGTGAGAAAATCATCAAGCAGTAGTTTAAAGACATCAAAAGCAGAAATGAACCATTAAAGCTGCAGCTATATAATCACCTATTGAAAATGGCTCCTACGAACCAGCAAAGGCTCATGTCTGCATATGATGCACATGAAGGAAAAATGATCGTGAGCCATTTTACACCAACAGTGCAGCAACCACAATTAGTTGCAGATTATATCAGGACCAACCTGGAGGTCCTGTCTAAAGACATCCACCCAATGGATCAAATAGAGTTGCACAAAC
>APFE030466776.1:115066-125499 GCA_000404065.3 Pinus taeda | reverse complement strand
TGAGTAGTTTTCAGTGGAGAACTTCTGGGAGATGATGTAATCAGTTGACCTTGTTCCTTTAGGCAGTGAAGCAACACTTTTAGGGACTTAAGAGCCCTCAGTTTATGGACATGTGATTGGGGTTGAAGTGCCCAAAAATGTCTATAACAATCATGCTCTCTCTGCAATACCTCTGCTGCTCATAGACAGTCAAAAGCCTCTATCTAACCTCTGGTCTGCCCTCCAAGCCTCCTATTTCTTTGTGCAATTTTGATTGGGGTCTAGTGTAGCCACTTGTGTAAATTGGCCTCTTCACACACTCACTAACCTCTAATCCAACTGCGCAGTCGTGAAGGAGATAAATCCTCATCATGGATGAGCTTCCTTTATAGGAAAAATATTCCTTCAACTGATAGTACATTGTCCCTTCTCTGATCTCAACTGGGTCTCTGTCTGAACTGACATGCATGAGTTATCCATGAGTGAATACTCAGTTATCTGAAATACAGTAGTTACATGCATGCAAGTATTAACTAACTAAACTCGCATTCATTTAAACAAATTGTTAAATTAATCTAACTGGACTTGACTCAGTTCACTGAGCCAACTAATTATAACTCAATATTACAACTCATCCTTATCTCTTTAACTGATGAACAAATTCATCAATTAATGGATAAATTGTTGCATGTCCTCACATAGACTTCATGTTTGATTATTCACAACTAATTAACTCATGGAGAATTAATTTATTTATTTTCAAATAGCTGCTAAGATCAAATTCGAATTTTACTTCCTATTTTAGTCCAGGGACTGACTAAAAATAGGAATCCATCCTGAACTGCTAAAAAATATAATGTTATTTTAGCACTTCCATTTTTCATTCTATGTTGCTCAATCCAGCGCTGATACCCAAACTACTATTTATAGCAGTGCTATTTTTAGCACTTCTTATTGCCATTTTCAACAGTCACCTTCCAACATAGTTTCTTGAATAACAACGACCTAGGCTCCGAGAGTCTCCACTAGGCACTTAATAGTTAATTTTTCAAAAGGATTGGCTAGAACCCTATGTTGGTTTATACATTGTACAATTAATCGTTGCAAATAGATTCTTAATAAAAGAAAAATATATACAATGGTAAATGCACAAATTTACATAGAGATTTTATCCTAGAAACCCAAACACGAGAAAACCAACAAGTTTTTTTTCATTATATCTTTTTGTAAAATATTTCAATACAATATATATCCCACGACACATGAAATACCAATGCAACTGTAGTTTCGTAACCGAAACTAAAGCATGGGAAAAACCTCCATGCCCCGCAAAACCGCTTTTATAAAAACCATGGGCCAAAAACCGTCAAAAATGAACCCAAAAAACTGCCTAATTTTTTTTGTTGGGGTGTTGCCTCGAACCTTATCCAAGGGACCCCCCTTTGTTCATGGTGCATATAAGTCATGCAAAGTATATAACACATACCCAACACCCTACTGATAATGGATGGGATATTCATCTGGGGGTCCTCACAGGGGCAGACACTCTAAGAGCCCCAAAGATGGATTTTTGCTTACTAGTTTGAATATTAAAGATGGTTGGCTTTTGGGCAAGGTAGAGGAAGGATTTTCAACCATGGCAAGGGGATTTTGCAAAAGATATTTCATCCAAGCCAAGTCTAGTGGGCAGGTATTGCCTTGGAGAAAGCTCTGCCACAGAGTTAGACTTAGACAAGGAGGCACCCTTAAATATTCCATGAAATACATATGTTAGGAAACCCACTAAACACTTACCCTCATTCTAAGGATGGTACTTAGGGTAAAGTAGATTCACTGTGGTACAAGACCAATATAAAAATATACTCATTGAGAACTCAACATGTTATTTGTGAGTTAATTGATCTTGGGTAGGGAAGGGAACACTCATCTCAACTGAGTATTCCCAATTGATAGAATAAGTATACTTATGCTTCAAATGAAATATCCTTATTTTCTTTCTTAATAATGATCCTATATATTTACTACATTTGCTTTGACTCAGAAGGTTAATACACCATAATGTGTTTGGTTATGCTATGAATTCTTTTTACAATATGAATCATACTAAGCATTACAAGGGTAGTGGCAATTCCTAGTGAGGTGAGAAGCAAAGATGGAATTAGGAGGTGTTAAGAGTAAAGAACCAAATAACTTGGGTGAAGTGGAGGGAGTGCTCATTTATATCATGAATATCATAAACTAAGACCATTTTTTGTTTTGAGGGAGTTCATGTATTATTAGTTGCATTGATGGTTGAAATGGAAAACGATAATTTTTTTTAAGTCATGGTGAATTGATAACTCATTGGATCTCATAGGATGATGGGATCGCTAGTTCATTGAGATGTTATCCCCTCCACCCAGTGTCAAATCCCACAAGAAACACCTTTAACCTGTTATGATAAAGCTCAAGAAGTAGACTCCTCTTATCTCTGAAATCTTGGTGCTTGCTAAATCATAAATTTTTTATTTGTCTAGCGTGTTGTTTGGATAACTAAGTCAATTTACACCCAACAGCCACAGGTTAAACATAAGTGCATGCCCATCACCATCATGTGACATAATAGTCACGTGGATAGTCTACACATACTCTGACATCTCCAAGGTTGTACGTAGAAAAAGAAGGCCATCACATTCAGTTAATTAAAGAAGATGCAAATAAACAATATTTATGGTTAAAAATATCGGAGAATGAGAATCACATAAGAATTGCAACATGCTATTTTGCCCCTCAAGTCTCAAAAACTTACAAAAATAAGGAGCTTGACAGCAAGGATCCGTATGCAACTTTAAAACAAGATATTGTTGTGTACTCTCAGCAGGGAGAAGTTCTTTTAGTGGGAGATTTCAATGCTAGAACAACAAATAATCAAGCTAGCATCTTTTGTTGCAAAGAGGATAACAATCCTATTTGGCTCACTGAAGAGGAGAATCCCCAATGGGTGAGGTGTTCAAAAGATGACAAAGTTAGCAATCATTTTGGGGATGAGTTGCTTACACTATGTGGGGCTTTCAACCTAATTATTTGCAATGGTCTAGATATATCGAAAAGGTCTTGGAACTTCACTTGCAACACATACAATGGGGCAAGTGTCGTTGACTATGTGATGTGTTCACAAAGCTTAATAGAAAAGATAGATGAAGTTAGCATTGGAGAGCATATTTGGGACTTAAAATCAGACCATAACCCAATTTTTATAAGGTTATCATGGTTACAAGAAAGGTAGTATAAGAGGAAAACCTAATGCTCTCGACAATCACTATCAAGGGGCAAAATTCTTCTAACACAAGAAAATGGTACCATCTTCAAGACAATGTTAGAGAGATTAATTCAAAAAGAGAAAACTGGTTTCAAACGTTTCAGCAACAATGAGTTAACAAATATAATCCAAAGTGCACTTGAGAAGTGCAAAAGATAGGAAATCAGAATCAAATTGCTTTCCTGTAAATGCTTGGTTTGATGAGGAATGCAAAATGGCAAGGAGAACCTTGAAAAAGGTAGGAAAAGAGAAGATAAATGTAAAGTTATATAAGCAGATACTAAAAAGGAAAAAAGATGAGTTCATGCAAACAAGGAGAAAAGAGTTAATATATTTAAGCAAGAATAATCCAAAGCTTTTCTGGCAGGAACTGCAACCAAGGAAGAAGCAAATTGAAAATAATATTACAGCCAATCAATGGTTTGATTATGCAAGGCACCTCTATGAGAAAGAATTTGACGCGGAGTCCCCCCTAGGATCAACACAAATTCAAAGCTCTTCACATTACGGGAGGTGGAGAATGGAATTAAGAAGCTTAAAATAGGAAAGGCAAAGGACTTGGTTGAACTTCAAACAGAGTATCTAAAATGGGGAATGAACACTCTTGCGCCGCACATCATGAAAATATTCAACAACATCATTCAATAAGAATTCCCAAGAGACTGGACAACTAGCCTAGCAATACCCCTTTTTAACAGTGGAGACATTAATAATCCATCCAACTATAGAACAATTATGATGAATCCTTTATTTGCAAAGCTTTTCGGCAGCATGGTAGAAGACAAAATTAGCAAGTGGGCAGAAGTAAAAGAAAAGAGGGCAAGAGGACAAGCAAGTTTTAAGCTGAAACATTTTATAGTGGGTCATGGCATCACGTTGAGACACATTGTTGAAAAGGTTTGGGAGGACAAAAAAGAAGTATTTTGTTGCTTTGTTGACTTCAAAAAAGCATTTGACACAGTCCTTAGGGATAAGTTGTGGCATAGAATGGAAGAACTTGAAATCCCTATGCATTATAGAGTTGTTGTCTATAGACTTTATGAAGAAGTTAAAGTCAAAATTAGAACCTCAGCGGGTATTTCAGAAAGCTTTAGAAGTGACATTGGAGTCAAGCAAGGTTGTCCTCTATCCCCCACTCCTTTTTGTCTATATATTGATAAATTGTAAGAGTCGCTAAATCTGCAAGGTGGAGATGGTGTTCAGTTGGAGGAGTTTGTGATAAAGCTTTTTTTATATGCTGATGATATTGTATTGATTTCTAAATCGGCCCATGGATTGCGAATGCACTTATATGCCCTTGCGCATTTTTGTAGAGCAATGGGGATGCAAGTCAACACTAGCAAGACCAAAATAATGATTTTTTCTAATAAAAGGAAGTAGAGCCAACATACTTTCTTCTTTGAAGACAACATTCTTGAAGAAGTAAAGGAATACAAGCTAAAGGAATACAAACTCAGTTGGAAGGACTACAAAAAAAAAAAAAAGGAGAATTTTAGGAGGGTGGAAAGCATTATATGCTCTTCAAAACAGATGTAGAGAGGCAGAGTTATGGGATTGGAAAATGGTTAAAGTGTTTTTTGGACTCCTATTTGTCCAGTGATGCTATATGGGTGTGAATTGTGGGCTAGCAGCACTCCCGTCTCAAAATGGAAACAAATTGAGAAAATCCAAAAATGCTTGATCATGAGCAAGTTCAAAATAAAAAGTTCGGTACCTTATGAGATAATGTTGAGTGAAACAGAAGCAACTTCCATTGCAGAAATTGCTATGGTGCGACTCATAAGATACCTAAAAAGAATTGAACGAATGAGAGTAGGTAGATGGCCTAATTTTATCTTCAATGAAGGCATCAGTGAAAGAATGAAAACATGAATGAAACAAACCTACACATGGATGCAAAAATGGGATATCTACCTCAATGCCTGTCCCACAAATAGCAAGGAGCTAAAGGATTTTGTTATGGAGAAGTTTCCTGAAAAAGTATGGAGAAAAGAGTTGGGTAGAAAAATGAAATATTACATTGAGGAATTCAACCCTATGTGTGATTTACAACAAAAAGAGTTCATTGGAGCTAGCATTTCATGGAGGGCAAAGGTTCTTATTGCTCAATTAAGGACCAACTCACATTAACTTTGGTGTGAAACAGGGCGGTGGAAAAGGCCTAAAGAAGCTTGGGAAGAAAGGGTGTTCACATTTTGTGCATCTAGGACTGAGGAATCGGAAAAACATTTCATTTTGGAATGTGATGCATTCAAAGACATCAGAGAAAGTTATGAGAACATGTTAGCATCAATTTTTTGGCATTGTCTTTTTAGTGAGGAGATTGTTGGAAGATTGGGTCAGCGCATCATCAATTTAAATCGGAAAATGATTGAATTGCAAAAAGCGAAAAACAGGAAACTAATGGTCTCATAGACTATTTTTAGTTTCGTGGTCCTTGAAATATCATATCATTTCATTAGACTCAGTGAAAAGTTGGTAGGCCTCTATGGGCGCGTAGACGTATGGGGATGGACTCCCCCCGGAAACCTGTCCTCGTCTTCCATGGGCGTCTGACACGGGAATAAAACTGCCGGCGAATGGTGACGTGGCAGAAGACAGTAACCTACGATGTTCAAAGGTCGTCGACCTGCCGTGCAGGACGTCGACGAGAATCAGATGGGTGGAAATTTGGAATAATATCAGAAGGCTGACACCGACGAATCGCACCACATGCTACGGTCGCTTTCGTTGAGCTCCGCTCTTCATGAAATAGACACGTGGACACCTTCCAGTGAAAAGTAATCGCTGGGAAGGGTGTAGGCCCCAGTCCCACGACCAATTCAACCGGTGACCGATTACGGACGTGGTGTAAAATGATTACATCGATATGATTTTTGCCAAAAAGGGCTCGGTCACATCATGGCGGACTTTAGGTGAAGTGTGCCTTACCAAAGTGACCCGACACTAAACTCCAAAATGTTCCTGTCTGTGGGAAAACGGCCTATATTTTGACATTTTGGGTGTCTTTCATTTGGGGTTAAAATTCAGAGGAATGGCAAAAGATGTTAGGTCCATATCAATTATGAGGGTAGGGGTTTTGAGTTGAAATTGATGCCGGGATTTGATTTGAAAAGAATGGCTTTCTTTTTATTAAGTTGTGATTGTGTTGGGATAAATTTATGTGTTGGATGTAGGCTTCTCATATATGTCATGCTATAGGATATTTAACATTCTTAATAGAGCTTGACACAGTACCTTGACATCCATCCATATTTATGTATAACATAAAAGCAGCATCATTTTTCTGCCGGCTATTCTCATTGAATGCAATGCGGTGAATATGAAATAAAGATACGCCACTTGTTTTTATCTTGGGATGCGCACCCCTTTTCCCGCCATCAACAAGTCGACAACCTGCAACAAGTAGATAGTGGTGTCAAATTAGTCAAGTCAAAATTAAGAAAATACTTTACATTTACGTGGTGCCAAATTACTCTAGATGAGGAAGTTTTGTTTCATTAATCTTCCTTATAAAAGCATGGTAAAAGGATGAGAAGCCAATCATATCTAACCTGGACAACTCTTCTTAAATCTATAGGTAAAGAATAAGAAGACTCCACATTTGCATGGTGTCAAACTACTTTAGGTTATGTAATCATTGCCATCACTAAATCTCGTAAAACGAGGGTAAATGGATAAGTAAAGATCGTACATGTTTATTAACTCGGAGTCTTGATCATACGAGTATGACCAACCAATCCGTCAGAAATCAAAGCAGTCGAATCGCCTCCGCCTAGCAGTCGATCCGTCAGACACCCAAAAAAACGTCAAATCATTTATGTCGGATTGAAAAATTGGGATGCCCATGTATGTATGCAGTATGGGACTGGTGCATTAAATATCCTATAGCATTGTAAATAAGGCTTTTTGTTGGATGTATGGATGAAATTTGATGGTGAAGGGTGATTTGTCTATTAAATATAGAAAATGGTTAAAATGGGTATTAGAGTTGTAGAAACCATCAAATATGACAGGTGCTTCCGATTTGAAATTCCTACTGTGGTTGGATGGAAAAATGATTTACCCAACCGTGGGATGTTTTCATTGAGATTATACGAGATTTAGTCAAGCCTAGATAACCCTTGAGACAATTTAACAACCACAAATAGTTCCCATTTTCAACTCCTCTCCATAAAATTTGAACCTGAAAAATGTGGGAAATAAACTCAAGTTAAAAAGATTAACCATAATTAAAATATATTAAGTCTCAATTAATTTAATTCTAAGATTTAGCATCACCGTCATTGTGTACTAATTTAACCATACTTTTAACATTATACTAGTAAAACAAAAAGCTACAACATCTAAAACACATTTAAAAAGCCTTGCCTTTGAATTTATAACAAGGTTGAGTTGAATTATAACTGTATATAACCTTGCCTTGAATTTATTGCCAACAACATTGAAATGGTGTATAACCTTGCCTTGAATTTTATTGGCAACTTGAATTGAATTATATTAGAATACTCACTTTGGAATTTCCTATAGCCTTGGATTGAGTTTATAGCTAGCTTGAGTTGAGTTGTAACTAGAATTCCCATAGTGGAATTATTTATAGCTAAATGTAACTTCAGGAATTTGACATTTTATTCTAAATAATGGAATCTACATTTGCTTGTGTAATAATCTTTTTAATATTTACATAATTTTCGTAATAATGGTTTTACAAATTTTGACTTTTTTGATTAAAATATTATAACGTATTAAATAAATAATTATTTAAATTTTTTTTTACTCTTGAATATATTGTGTGGAAACAAAGATTTTCAAATTTCTCCAAAATATTAAATTTTTTCGGAAAAATTATATGTTTAACAATTTAATAAAATTTTGTTAAGTTAAAAAACACAAAATAAAAGATATTATTATACAAAATGAGTTTAAATAAAAAAGTGATACCAAGAACATGAATATCCACAAATCAATGAACAACTCAATAAAAAAAATAAAGTATATAGACATATATTGAAATGATCATAGTAATTATACTAAAATTGAACTTGCATTGTCTTCATAATCCTTTCATGTAAAAATTCAGGAGCAATGATTCTACCATGTGATCACTGCTTCTACATTGATCTATCCTTCACCCTTTTATTCTATCCTCATAAACGTTCCAAGATTTCAATTTTCCCTTTGGTTTGAAATGATCTTGGTACAATTATAAATATCTTTGAGGAAAATTTAGTTCCAGTCAACTATAATAATGTTAATGAAAGGAAATGATGGGATTGATTAATACTTCTCATGCATAGGATATAATAGTGAAGACATGAGATGTATCCCTACCAACTCAAAGCACACACGTGGCTCAAGTCTATAGTGTTTGAACATGATTGAGATACATAAATATAAACCGATGTAATGGTGGTGAAGAAGATAGTATCAGCAGGTCGGTCATGGGAAGGTGGTACATTAGCATGGGCACTACATAGTTGGTTTGTGAAAGTAGAATGGGTTTGTTATTGCCAACTAGGATAGATGGAGGTATGGTCATTGGCACAAATTTAATTAATGGGTAACCAACCAATGGGAAATGGACTTATTGTAGGTGATATTACCAATAATGTTATAATTATTCAACAATAAAATATTTTAGATTTGGTATATAATTGTTACACGTCATAATGGTATATATTAAATATTACATATTAAAAAAAAATCAAAGATTGAATTAATATATCTAATAATGGAATGTTTATTAGGCTTTGGATAGACGGTGATCGGGTGCTCTCGTAAAACACTTTTTGATGTGAAGTTATCGGTTCAATTCTCCTCTCTGAGTGATATATTGGACATGATGAAGATATAGTTTGACTAAGCTTACAAAAAAAACATATTCAATAACGATTTAAAATTAACACTTTATAGCTATCCATAATAATAATATTTAATTATATATTTTTTAATTTTTTTCATTATTTTCAAATTAATTAGAATATTTAGAGTTTACAACATCCACTTTATAGCTATCCATAATAATAATATTTAATTATATATTTTTTAATTTTTTTCATTATTTTCAAATTAATTAGAATATTTAGAGTTTACAACATCTCTACCATACACGTCCTGACACAATTACAATAAAATATGCATATCATACAACATCCATAAACTTCCTATCCGTTAACAAAAGATTACAATACAACCATAGTTCCTTAATTGGAATTACATAAACTTCATATCCGTTAATAAAAGATTACAATACAACCATAGTGTGCCATAAAACTGCCAAAAACAAAAAACATGTATAGTAACCCGCGGATAACAAATCCAAGAAAAAATATCTAACTTTTTAGAAACTCTATCAAAACCCTTCTACAAGAGAGCTAATATCTTTTTTTAACCCTCCCCATTACACCTTTATACATTGTTACAAATCACCAAATAAAATTTATAATTTAAAAAATATAAACACATATCCAATATTTAATATTTTAAAATACATACTTTAAATAATATTGAATAAAATAATATTATTATTATTTATATTTTATATATATTAGTATATATTATATATATATATATATATATATTAATTTAAAAATAAATAAATAAATTATTTTAAACCAGAGGATGTATTTTTTTACACTGACATGACATAGCTTAGCTTTTAAAATTTTCTCACTAGCATTAGTCTCATAAATATCCGTGTAGCTTCTCCTTCCATTCTATAATATGATGTAACATCATTGTCTAGTGTGTTTGTTTTTTTTTCTTTGATGTGTGTCATTTTTATGAATATTGTTTTGATTGGCAACACATTAATCTCGATTATGCCTTGGAACACAAATGTTTGGCAGCTGATTAGCATCATATTGAAATTAAATTCATTAACTTTGGGTTGGATTATAATAAATTTTGAGTTGCATTATCATCGTATTTACATTGTATTTAATGCCAAAATTGTGTTGTTTTAATAGGAGTTGTCTATAATGCGACTTTTTGGAGATTCCGGTGACGGAATCCAGCGGAAGAGATGAGGTTAAATCTTGATTTTTAGCAGTTAAAATGGTTTTTTAACTGCATATTTGGATTCAGCGCCCTGGAAAACCCCTGGGAGCCATTGATTGTGCAGAAACTAGCTATCAAACTTGGGATTCCAATGAAT
>APFE030466776.1:64864-98628 GCA_000404065.3 Pinus taeda | reverse complement strand
AGGAAGGGGATAACGATTTTTTATTGTTATCTTATTCAGTGCTCGGTAGTCAATGCACATTCTCCATGAGCCATCTTTCTTTCTCACCAAAACAATTGGTGACCCACATGGTGATGTGCTAGGTTTGATGAACCCTTACTCGAGCAACTCCTGCACCTGCTTCTTGATTTTAGAATTCTCTAAAGTAGACACCTGTACATCCTAATGTTAGGCAATGGAACATCTTGCTGCAAAAAAATATCATGTACTATTCCCTTTTTGGGCGGCAGAACTTTAGGTTCTTGGAACAAGATATCATATTCTGAAACAATCTTTTCTATATCAGCTTGTTGATCAGCATTACAACCCTCAAATACATTGGTTTTATCAGGTTTCTTTTCCTTTGCAACCATTAGTAAGAATTGTTTGCATGAATTTAACATTCTTTTCATCTGTCCTGAGTTTATGAGAGTATAATTATTCTTGAGCTTGTGAGCTCTTACAAAGTATTTGATTCCACCTTTAACAAGTAGATACTTGTTCTCAACTCTGTAGAAAATAGCCTTTCTATCATACAAGTAAGGACTTCTTAAAACAATTCCACATATATCCAAAGGAATTACATCTAACTCAACCTCATCTACAAATGCTGACCCAAAAGAAAACTTGAGTTTGCACTGTCTAGTCATTTGTAGTTGTGCTTTATCATTCAACCATC
The DNA here is from genome assembly GCA_000404065.3 of Pinus taeda. Classification (NCBI taxonomy): domain Eukaryota; kingdom Viridiplantae; phylum Streptophyta; class Pinopsida; order Pinales; family Pinaceae; genus Pinus; species Pinus taeda. The sequence continues at coordinate 97,931 of APFE030466776.1, read as the reverse complement.
CTAATGGGTATGGTTCTTATGAGGTGTAGTTGTTAATCCCAATTTCTTTACAATTGCTTTAGAAATTAGATTTAATTGTGAGCCACTATCAAACAAAGTATCAATCTTTTGATTTTTGGAAACAACCCGAATATGGAAAAGCTCATGCCTTTTTCTCTTATGTTCTTCATCAATAACAGATTGAGCAGCATTACTAGTAGATGCTTCAGAATTCTTACCTTTTATACCTATGGCTACTAGGATTGTTTCATCTCCCGAGTCGGACCCCAAATCTTTCTGAATAGTTGCAGCAGTCTTCTTCTTCTTGCACTCGGACTTCTTAGGTCTCAGCTCTAGATGCATAATCCAATAATGCTCATCATCATGCCCATTCTTTTTACAGTGAGTGCATGAAGCTTTGCTTTTCTGTGCAGTGTTAGCCTTGCTTTCCAATTCTGCTTTCTTTTCTCCTTTCTCTTGCTTACAGTGGGTTGGGATGGTCCCCAACTTCTGGATTTCCATTCTTTCCTCTAGCTTCTAGATGAGTAGCTTGTACAGATACCTCATCTATACTAGTGGGATTAAACATGAGGATGGTATGCCTCATGTAGCAGTGTAGACCACCAATGTACTTCAAAAGAGTTTATGGTGAGTTTAATGAGATATCCAACATCAATGCTCTCTTTCTGAACTCTTGAGTATACCCTTGCACACTTTGCCCTCTCAACTGCCAAAGAGTTTGCCAACTCATCATGGCTTGTTGCATGTAGGCCAATGGATAGAACTACTTTTTATTACAGCAATAAATTCACTCCAGACAGAGATGGTCTTACCATGCTTCTTCATATCAGCTTGGGTTCTGCCTTCCCACCAAACCAAGGTAGTGCCTCCTAGGCGTAGGCTTGCCAGCTGAATCTTACTCTTGCCCAAGTCTATGTTTTGTACCCTACAATATACATTGATTTGTCTAATCCAATTGTCCAACTTTTCAGCATTTAGCTCTCCATCATATATAGGCAAATTAAATTTAACATCTAACTTAATCAAAGATGCCTTCTTATTATGCATAGGACTATTAGGAGGTGTGAGAAAGCTTTCCTCTTTCCCCTTTCCTTTTGAGTGGTCATGGGAATGAGACTCATTTTTTTCTTTATCTTGTTTAGAACCTGATGAATCTTCATCCTTATGCTTTCTAAAGTCCCTATTCATTTCCTCTACCATATACTTTATAGCTAGGAAAATTTCTATGAATTGAGGATCTGGCCCCATAGAACCTTCCTCTAACATTGTCTTCCGAGGATAGACTCTCCCAATTTCAGGATTAGTTTCCACCAACTCTCCTTCTCCTAATTTGAGCTTTGATCTAGTGAGCATTCACAGCTAAACCAACACAAGCTTGTCTAACCTTATAGCCTACAGCTATGATACCACTTGATCTGATAATCACCCTATGAGTGACATCAGTTAAAGATTTATTTAACAAAGGTATTACAGATTCATGTGCTAGTATGTGTTCTATGTTATTGAAACAATGGATCGATCAGATTGCCAATACACAGACATTTAAAAATGGAAAGACAACAAAGAAATACAGTAAGCAACCACAAAGACACAAGCAATTTTAATACGGAGTTCACCCTATTCTCCAGGGCTACGTCTCCGGTCTAGCTTTCAATGGTGGCCTTGTTTTATTGGGTCTTTGAGTAGAGAATTACAATGCAGGGACTCAATGTGAGTTCTCCTGAAGTAGGTTTGCTTGGCAGGGTGGTTTCTTGGATTTCCCAAGCCACTGGAGTACACAAACGCTTCTTTTTCCTACCAGCTCTGTGACCTTCTGGTCTACAGTGGAAGGAGCGAAATGTGAAGCTCGATCTTGATAGATTCCTTTAGGGGATGGCTTGAATCTCTCAAGCTCTCTAGTGCTCGATGTTTCTGCTGGTCAGCTCGGCCCTCTGTCTATCTCTGCTTTCGCTTAACTACCTCTTCTCTGGTTTTTGTCTCTCTCTTTCTCTCTGTGTCTCTCTCCCGACTGTCTTTGTTCATGGCTTTTATCCATTCGTCCCCATGCCCATTCAGTTCCTCTTCCGCCTCCGTCGATTCACCTTCTGCAGCTGTGCTTGGAGTTCCCTATTCGGCGTCAGCATGAACACTCAGGGAGTGGCCACGTGTCCCCGTCTTAACAATGTTAGCCTGCTCGTCGGTTCATTTCTTCAGTTACATCATGGATGTGTTCTTCCTCCAGCGTGGTGATCAAAAGGACCTCAAATATTTACAAATGCGGCTTAATCCTTCGTCAATTCTACTTCCTCCATCGGGCGCAATCTCAACCATCTGATCTGGCACCTCCAAATCCAACATTATTCGCACGTCCCGCACGGTTGACTTGCTCAACCGATAACGTGCGATCAACGACAATTTTCTCTCACCTCCGCCGCCATGCGTCAATCGTTGAGTGGGATCGCTCCGCTTTCTCCAAAATTGTTTACTGTTTGAGGGCGCCCCAATCAATACCGTTGGTTTCCAGAGCCTGGGTCTCGCCTTGTACGATTAGCACTTTTTGCTTTTCGTGCTCGGATTCTCCGGTTTGCCATGCGTCCAAGTGCTTGGGCTTCCCCCATTTCGGCCCTGTTCACCCAGCCATGTCGGGGCTCCCAGGGGCTACTTTGACCTCCTGCAGTCTCCATGGGCTTTGATCAACACACTTTGACCGAGGTTCTCATCGTTCCACGCTAGCTGCCATTACCACTGGTTCAGGGTGTTTTTGATTGCTGTTTTTGGATTTTTAGAGATTCATCCCAACCTGATACAGTCATGGTTCTTTGATAGTCTTTGATGGATCCAGTTCAGATCACCTAGAGTGACACTATAATAATTAATTAGTTTTCAAATATTGTGATACCTAGACTTAAAATGAAATACATATGCAAAATCAATCCTCCTACAAAGTGAAAATAAATCCTTGACAAGATTGTCTCCCTTCTTCATCACCAACAAATAACTAATATGCAATTACATATATTCAAAATTAATAATAGATAATTGCATACAAAAATGGATTTAAAATGTTTATCAGAAGAAAAGATATATTTATAAACATTAAAAAAAAATCAAAATATTCTTGAAGGAGATATGATAATTGTGTGGACAAACAAATAATGTAAATATTTTATAAATCAAGCCATTCATTAAAAACAATTAAAAACTACCTTATCTCTTGACATTGCAAAATAGACTATAGATAAAAAAAAACTCATCAAAATATTCTTGAAGGAAATAAATTATTTCAAACATTAGCAAAGAAATAAATTATTTGAAGAGTAACTTTGACGCGGTAAATTATTAAAACTACTCTTCAAGATATATTTAGTAATACCTGGAGGGACACTATTAAGAATTAATTAGTTGTCAAAAGTTGTGATACCTAAAATTAAATGAAATAGATGTGCAATATCAATCCTCTTGCAAACTATTGACAAGATTGTCTTCCTTCTTCATCACCAATTAATTACTAGTAGACAATTACATACATACATAAAAATATAACACAACAATCGTAACATTCACGAACATTGCCATCCAAACAGATAAACACACAAACCAATCAAAGCATCCAAACACAAACGTACAAACCATTCAAGGCAAGCAACATAGACTAAATGAAAAAAAAGAATGATATGGTCATGCCAAGCAAGGAAACATAATTTAAAATTTGAAGTTTATCTCAAGCATATACATAATAATGATAATCTAAAAACGTGACATTGTTTCCCTTAACAAGAACCAACATAAATCCATCTAATACTTCATCTATTATGCATCGAGAGGGATCAAATCCCTATAGGTGCAATCCTTTCCTCAAGCTCTACACTCTAAAAAGAAGGTTTGCACCTCAGGGGATTTGATCCCTCTTAGCACATGATAGATCTGATGTTAGATTGATCTAAGTTGGTGATTAATAACTTACTACAATAGATAATATTATTCATCATCTATGATTATTATTAAAATTAATAATTAGTATTAACTATAGAATTTTAAAAATTAATTATAATTATTAGTTTATTAGTATTAGTGTTTTTTTTTTTTGAGAAATATTTTCATATTCCATATGAGGAATATGCATGTTTCAATCCTTGAGGGACTACTTAGAGAATAAGGCTCAAAGCTATTACAAGAAATACTCATTATGAGCTCAACATGTCACATGTAAGAATTGAATGATGTGGAGGATAACAACATTTCTCCCAACCACCCATGCTAAACCCAATTGAAAAATGTTAGTATTAATTATTACATATCCCTTAATAATAATAAAATATTATTTATTTTTAAATATCGTAGTATTTATTATTTTTAAAATAATATAATTAGAAATAAACTATTTAAAATGAAGTTGTCTTTAGTGCGACTTTTTGGACTTTCCAGTGTCGAAGACTGGTAGAAAAAATTGAGGTGAAATCTTGATTTATGTTATTTAAACTCGTTTTTTCACTGTATATATGGATTCAACACCCTGAAAAACCCCTAGGGCCCTTGGATTGTGCAAGGGTTACCTATCAAACTTGTGATTTCAATAAATTCCTGCCAGATTTTAGAGAAATTAGACCCAAAAAACCCACCAGAAAAACTTCCAAAAAATTACACTAAAAACAATTTGATTAAACACATCTAATCTAATTTAATATCATTCAATTATTTAATAATTTTAATAATTTCAATATTTTTAATAATAATACAATATTATTAAATAAATCTTGTAATTTTATTCATGGAACAGAAGTGCACTCTTCAGATTTCCCTGTGAGGAATTAAAAGGTAACTAACATGAAAACATTGATGAGCCTAATAACTTGGTAGAATACCTTTGTAGAAAGATTATGATTTATCTAGATACCCTTCCATAGAATAAGGATGCCAATAATTGACATTATTTAAAATCACAGCGTGAAATAGTTGTTTCGAACTTCAATAATAAAAACTTCAAAACTTAATTAATCACACTATGAAAATCAAAGAAGTTATAAATGTAGAACAAATGTTATAAACATAGGTTTATTTATCCAGAGCATAGTTTCAATCATCCATTTTAGTTGAATGGTATATATGTATGTATGTCAGGCGATAATATATGCATTTTTATAAAAACTACCATGCTACTACTCGAGAGAAACAAAATTCCAGTTCAACAATCACACATCCCCTCCATGAAACCTATCTCTTCTCTTCAAAGTTTAAGTTAATACACTGAGTACCAAGTCTTGTGATCCTTGAATCCCCACTTATTATTTTTGTCATATAATGTTAGAATCTTGATTCTTACAACCATGTCAAGAATTCATTGCCTCAGTGTATGGTATCCCTCTGGCCATTAATCCATACATTTGATTTGTCAAAAAGAATGAAAAAAATCCCATGCATTATTACTTCAATGTAGCTATCAATCTGCCTCTTAATGAGTCTTATTCAATAGACAAACCAATAATCCTCCTAATGACCAATTTAGGTCTTTTTCTTCTTTTACAAGCAAATTAATTTTATTACCAATATTAACCATGAAATATGCCTCGAATGGCAAGAAATATCTACCAAGGAATGGTGAGTTAGTAATTAAATGCTTAATGAATGGAGGTTAATATCATATATTTGGTTTGGTTATATGGGTGTTCTTCAAAATCTTGGAGATCGCTATGTTGATTAGATGATATTTTAAATGGATATATCGATATATTAAATACCGAGGAATTACAATGATTTATGTGTTTTCTTCTTCTTTGTTTGATTATTGAAGTCTTACAAAAAAATTATGTGAAGTCTAGGTCGTGTTGTACATATTATTGTATATATGTGTCACTCTATGGTTAGTGAGATATGCGTTGTCGTGGACTTCAGTGGTGGAAAGTTTACATATTTTTCTTAATGTATATTTGTAGCTGTTTATTTCAGGGTTATAATATATTTATGGGGTCACATGTTGGATTTTTAGGTGTTTTTTTTTTTCAAGTTTATTTGACTGGCTAGGTTTTCATGGGTTTAATGAAGCTTTACTCATTTTGGAATTTTATTAAAGTATGACTTTACTATATGGAGATACTATGTTTAGTCGACATCCAAATGTTACCTATAAAACTTCATTTTTTTCTAAAACATATGCCAACATATGCCATAAAAAAATTAATGTTAGTGGATTAGCTTGAACTTTGAAGAGAAGAGATGGGTTTAAGGGAGGATGGAGATCATTATTAAGGGAATAAAATGATGTAGGCCAAAAATCATGGGGGAGAATATGGAAGGTGGTGGTGGGGATAAGAAGGATGAATGAGGAACTAAATTGGAGAAGAGGATGATTATAAGAAGGGTGGTGATGAACTCAAAGCTGACGGTGAAGATAAGAAGAGTCAAGGAAAGAAAAATGAAGTCCCTAGTTCTAGATATGTCATTGATTATGTATTATCGAGGCCTTATCATGCTCATTGAAAATAAATAAGTTAATAGTGAAGACATATTTAGCATGAATTTAGGCGAGTTGGTATATTAAAAAGCTAGGTAATTAGCGTCAACTTGAATCATTATTTTTTTCTCTCTACGTAGTAGTCTATTAGCTTGAACTTTGGATAGAAGAGATGGGATTTAGAGATGATGTATGCTTGCAAAATTTTTAATTGTAGTTAAATTTCATGAAGTAATGACACAATGTATTTTCATATAAATGCATGTATTATTCCCTAATGCACTATTGTGTCATATCCATTCCATTCATGTGGCATACACAACTTTCTCTTTGCTACTACTAAGATGATGGGCTACTCTAGAACAAATCCCAAAATTTCCTAATTGCAATTTTATTTCATAAAGTAGTAGCACAATGTGTTTTCATAGAAATGAATGTATTATCCCCGTTGAATTATATCCATTCCATTCATATGGAAATAGCCAAATCTATGAGATGATGGGTTATTCTAGAAGAAATCCTGAAATTGCTTTTCTATCATCCTGTTGCATCATCATGTTGCCTTACTCGTTCATCCAACACTACCCAAAAGGTTTCATTGGTTGATAAGAAATCCACGAGGCCAAAATTTAACCTATAACAAGAATATAATATAGAATTCATATGCAGATAAAATAAAAATGAAAAATCCATGCATATTATGAACTCTTTCATTCCCCATTAAACCTAATGCACCAGAAAATTAGAAAAGCATTCCATAAAGAATCCAACTATGATTACTTGTATGCAAATAAAGCCATGTCCACCAAAGTAGTTGTTGAGGAGTGTTTTTTAACTCAACAATGGGAAGTGACTATGCATCCCATCCTGAAACTAGGCCGTGATACCACTAAGTGAAGGAACAACCAATGGGGTTCTAAAATCACTCAACCCAACCCATTACTCTCATGACAAGCTAGTTTTCTTAGTACAAAGTTTTATAGGACCTCTTATAACACTTTGACCATCCATGATACTCACTTTTGTTTCCCCACACAACATAAAGAATATTTACTCATTATATGCTCAAGAGTTCCTTAGAGTTCTATTCCCTCCCAATGTTGTTTAGCATGTATAAAAAATACCAAATTTTTTTATTCCTTTTAATAATAACCTAGTACAAAAGAAACTTAGCCTCAAGAGAGTCAATGAGAAGCAATGAGAGGGGTGTTGGCTTGAGAGTTTTCACTCAACTACGATAGACATTCAATGAATGATATTTCTTCCAAACCATCCCATTTTTTCAACATTTTCAACAAAATGCTCCCCCCAATTACTATGGGCTCTAATTAACCACAAATACATGAGACATTATTGTCATTTATTGATCTAGTTTATACAAGGAATGAAATGAAACACACATGGAGTAATATAACAGAAAGAAAAGTGATATGGTGAAAACATAACTTTTATTAATAAATGAAATAACAGAATATTGTAAAACACAAATTGGCTAGAATGGTAGTAGCTATCTTTGAATAGAGAGAGAAGGAAAATATACTCATCTACAAAATCTATTGCAAGAGGCCAAAAGAATCTCATTTTAACATAAACAAAGATCCCAAGAGGTCCACAAACCTAACCCCTAGAATATGAAACGTAAAAATGTTTGCACTCCCTAAGGTGGTTAGTTGGTACATCAACTTCCCGGGAGTGTAACTTTTGAATACAATATCCATTTGAGGTACATAATAACTCATTGAAAAAAACTATTCAAGGATCACAAATTTTGACCAAGGTTAGGGCATTTCATGGCATCCCTTGGACTCCCAAATTGCTAAAAACTTCATATAGGGTTTCAAAATTCCCCCAAAATGTTGGGACATAAGGAAGAATGTAAGAATCCATGTGGTCTACTACAACCTATTGCGATTCCAGATTGGAAATGGGAGGTCATTTCTATGGATTTCATTACAAGTCTTCCAAGGACAGTGAGACATCATGATTCTATTATGGTCGTGGTCGACAGGTTGAGCAAGGTAGCTCACTTCATTCCAATGAAGACTACATATTCAGCCAATGAGGTGGCACAAGTTTTCATCAGAGAGATAGTGAGATTACATGGTGTTCTGAAGAATATTGTGTCATACAGGGATGAAAAGTTCACTTCCAAGTTCTCGAAGGAGCTATTTGCAGGTTTGGGTATAGAGTTGGCCTTTAGTACAACTTATCATCCGCAAACAGATGGAAAAATAGAGAGGCTCAACAGGATCTTGCAGGATATGTTGAGGATGTATGTGATGCATAAACAAAGGAAATGGGAGGAGTATCTTCCATTGGCTAAGTTCACATACAAAAATGGTTATCAGGAGTCATTGAGGATGAGTCCTTTCGAGACATTATATGAATGGAGTTGTAATACTCCCATCAATTGGAGTGATCCAGTGAACAGGGTACTTATTGGACCGAATATGTTGGCAGACATGGAACAGGAAATGCAAGTTATAAAGAAGAATATAAAGGCAACACAAGATAGACAAAAGATTTATGCAGACCAACACAGGGTATTCAAGGAATTTTAGGTTGGGGAACATGTGTATTTGCGCATCAAGCGCAAAAAGAGCTCTTTGAGGATTGGATCATGTGCCAAGTTGGCACCACAGTATTCAGTATTGCACGCCTTTTGAGATCCTTGAGAGGATTGAACTAGTGGCCTATCGACTTGCACTGCCCCCAACAGTGAAAGTCCATGATGTTTTTCGTATTTCATTTTTGAAGAGTTATATAAAGGATGTTGATCATGTTATTGATTGGTCTATATCGTAGGTGGAGGAAGAAGGAGAGTTCCATCCGGAGCCTCAGTGCATATTGCAGTGAAAGCATCTCATGCTCAGGAAAAAATACATAGAGCAAGTTAAAGTGCAGTGGAAGCACTTTGGGCCCGAAGAAGCTACATGGGAGATGGAAGATCAGATGTAGGCCATGTATCCTTCATTGTTTCCGGTTGAGGCAAAGTAGTTTTGGTTTGATGTTTGGTATATGTTTGGCATATGTTTTGCTGATGTTTTGGTATATGTATATATATGGATGTAAATACCACCATGAGCTAAGTTATAAAAAACTAATAAGCAGTATCGTTGTTATCTTGTCATGTTTTCATGATGTTTTGCTTTTGAGCAGGTCATTCATTGTAAATACTGCAACGAGCTAAGTTATAAAGCTCCAGGGGCAGTATGTTTTCTTTCTAGCGATTTTGCTGAGGTCTTGGTGTGGTTTAACACCGAGGATGGTGTTCCCCATGGGGAAGGGTTTTGTAACAAACCTAGTAAAAATTTCATGTAATAAAAGTTAATAAAGGAAAAAATAAGACCATGGGTAAGGGACACGTATTCCAAGTTGAATGTTGGGCAAAGATATCCTAGTGGGCATAAATGGATGTGTTTATGGCTAAAGGAAATTGGCAAAGGAAAATGCATAAAAAGGAACAAAAGGCATTTTTGGCACATTTATTTATGAAAATAAAGGAAATTAGGAGAAAAGTGAGGTGAAAGGTCATAGGTTGTATGTGAGGAGGAAAATGAAGGAAAATAATGGAAAATGAAGAAAAGAGAGTCCTCATTGATAAAAGGGCTTCTAAGGATCCATTGGCAAGTCTTTTGCTCAAACCTTTTGTCACTTCAATATTGGAGCTCTCTCATTATTTTCTCTCTCTCTCTCACTCTTGGACGCTTAGAGTTTTCTTGGAGCACTCTAGCTTGGAGCAAGGAAGGCAAAGCAAGCAAAGGGGAAGGGAGGGAAGCAAGGACCAAGGAAGGAAGAGCATGATCAAGAAGGTTCAGTAGGAATACTTGCAAGTAACATATTTCATGTGTGATTTACTAGTTGGTTTTGCCATGCATGAATTTTCATGTTGGTGTATGGTTCTCTTGTTGTTGGTGGCATGGTTTTACAGGATTATGACATAGTTTTTCAGCCTATCCTTTTCTTTTCCGGATGCCACGGTTTTTTGGGATGTTTATCTCGATTTGAGCTTTGGAATTGTTAGATGGATTTGGGAATCTAGGGCGGAGTTGGTCTCAAGGTTCATTCCCAAATGCCTAGGAATCCCTTGATTGGTTTTTGTGGGATACATAGTAAATCCTGAGGGGGGAGTATCAGTTTAGGGCCTAATGATCCAGGATTGGATTGTGGTAAAGCCTGAGAGATAAGGAGACAAAAAATTCCTCAAGTATAGTGATGGATTCCATATGGCATTCCAAGTTCAATTCGGTTTTGTGATCGAAGTACCAATTTTGGTCTGATCACGGTTTGGTGAGGGTGGAGGTGGTTTAACCTTTGGATTCCTTTGGTTGTTTTTGGATTGGTTTATCCATGATATCCCACATTCATGCTTTGAATATGGAACGAGGGTGACTAGCTGAAAGAAATATTTGGTTCAGCCATATCTATGGTCGTGTAGTACATGGAAGCCTCGAACCTAGTTGGATTTGCCTATGTTTAATAAAAGCTAAGTTATATTTCTTTTGTACTTGTTTATATGTGAATTTAATGGTTGTTATCTCGCTATTATTTCCATGGTTTTATGTTGGTTACACGCATGGTTAACTGACTGGTTCATGTCATGGTTACTTCATGTATTAACTTGTATTGGTTAAAATGATGGATGCTTTACCTAATTGATGCTATATCATTTCAAGGGAAAAGGTGGTGATCCTTCTTGTCACGTTTCATAAGTTTTTCAGTCATTTATGTTATGCCTTGTATCTTAGACCTGTAGATTGCATTAATGCCAAATGTTTGAAAAAATGTTAGTGTCGGTTGGGCATGGTCAGGCCTAGTTCTAAATTTAATTTTTGGTTTATTATTCTTGTCATCATGTGTTTAATGGACTTTGGAAGTTACAACAAGTTCTGGGCAGTGGTCAGAATTATGGGCTAGAAAAGTGCCTTAAATTCCGCGAGCGTTGGCACAAGTATTTTGGGAAAACTCCTTGAACGCTGGCATGCAAGCTTGTGGGAACGTCCAAAGGTCCCTAAATTCTAGCATGCACATAACATGAGAGCATCCAGAGGTCAAGAGGTCTAAAAAACTCAGTGGGACCCAGGGGTAGGATGCCTGAGTGGTTGGGTTGCCTCCTGAGAGTGTTCTTGCTGATGTGGAAGGTATGGTTGATGTGTTTCTGTCAATTCCATTTCCTTAAGGTCACCAAGGAGGTTGAATCCCATCATAGTAGCCTCTCGTCACACATTTACCCCGGTTGGTTGGTTACTTGGGTAGATGTGGGAGAAGGGTGGTTACAAATACAACAATATTACCATTGAATTAAGCTTCTAAAATACTGATCTGATTAAGAATATTAGTTTTTTTATGCTAAGATCCTCCTCAAAATATAAACAAAATTCTATTCATGTGCTTAAGGACTCATGAGATTATTGCAAATGAAAATGAGTTTTTATGTTAATTTTATGATCACTTTTAACATAAATAAGAAATTGAACAAAAACATATAAATGTACAGAACATCACCAACAACACATCATAACAGGAACATGATGAAGGAGTTCACCCCTCCTGGGCTACGTCTCCTTGGTCCAGCTTCCAATGGTTTTGGCCTCTCTATTATGCTCAAATGCTTTTGTAACCTGCTCAAATGAGTCCATAATGTCAAAAAATGGCTACCTAGCCTCTTTCTACACCCAATTTGGTTGAAACCTGGAGATGTTATGACCCCACCTAGTTTATCCACTATTTGCTCCACAAATTGCCCAAAATCCGACACCGAACCCTCATTTTTGTTCTGATTTCCACTAACGGGCCACCAAATTTGCTAAAAGCCCGTCAGATTTGTTGAATGGTTAATTTGGCCGTTAAGGTCTAACATGTGGAAATTTAGGGTCATATGGAGGACCATGCACCCACGGGCTAGCCCCCGATGCTGGCCCCTTCCCTCTGGCGGTTACGATAGCGATGTTCACTTGGGCTACCCTGGCAGTTTTCCCCGACGATCGAATAACCCTTGGTAGTTAGGCATAAATGTTGGCGGCTAACAAGAGTGGTGTTCACATGGGGCGGTTAAGTCCACACCAACCCCCAAACTATGGGGCAACCAAATTTAAATACTCTGCGAACTCATATATGGTTAAGTGACATGTGTGTGGTGCAATGGTAATGACTTTGAATTTGAGTTGGGAGGTCGCAGTTTTGACCCTCACTGCCTCCGCCTGGAATATACAAAAGTTTTTGGTGGCCTCTGAGGCTGCCATGTGGCGGCCTCCTACTAGGCCATGTGTCAGCCCGTGGTTGGCCACCCCAACAACCAATCAACACCACAAAATTTCGACCAACAGATGAAAGCCAATTGTCACGTGATGATTTGACAAAATAAAACCATTGACCGGTGAAATTGCACAGTCATATATGCCACTTCAGCACCCAGTCAATAGTACGAATGCACAGTCAGCAGTACGAACTGCTAATTGGGTTGTCTTTTTTATTTTTTATTTTTTAATTTGCATGTTTTGGAAAGTGGACATAACTCATTTCTGGAGTCATAGGGAGTCCGTTTCGTGTGAAACTTGCACCGGATTCAGGATGAAGAGCACTACGTGGTCGTCCAAGTTCCACATGAATCCAACAAATTTGAAATTTGAGCTATTTTTTTGAGCACCTGATCAAATACCTACAAGAGCATTGGGTTCTTCACTGAAGTTTTCATAGGATTAAGATGCACATGGTTACGCTACATTATTATTGAGAGTTTTCATCCTCATTTCTTAAGAGTAGTTAAATTGCACAACCACACCTGTACATACATACATACACATGTGTGTGTGTGTGTAATGATGTTCTTGCGACCCAGGTTTAGATATAAAAATTGTAGTCAACCCCCCTAATGTCTATGGTGCCTCCCTATGGCACACCCAACTAGTATTAGTTCACGGTTATAATCACTATTCTTTCAGCATTATAAACACAACATGTAAGTTACACACACCTAACATATGTGTGTGTTTGTGTGTGTGTGTGTGCACGAGGAATCCAAGCTCACGAGATTATACTCTTCCTCTTTATGGCATACAAATCAATGATGCAAATATTAGATAGCTAGCATTGTCATACTTCATGTGGAAATTGACCAACATTATAATGACTTATTCACATAGAGTGTTATACATCACAAACTAAGAGACATATTATTAACTTAGTAAACATGACATGGAATTCATTGCACTTTTTTCTACAGTTTGACATATATCAAGAACCAATGAAGATAGCCACAGAAGAACCCATGATACATTCATTTAGATGATATAACATCCCTTCAAAAATCATAAACATGAAAATTAATATACATTTCAACATGAAAAATACTTATCTTGAATTGAAATAAGGAAACTAAGTCTGGGATAGTGACTCTCCACCCAACCATAGATAAGTTATAGCTAGCCCTCACTTGTAGTTGTCACACGCTAGTTAGATTCCAGAGAATGAGGTGGTTTTTTCTCAAGGGATTAAACTCCATCTGCAAGTTGAGATAGAAATTGCATAGGTTTTCGCACCTCCACCAACCAACTATCAAGCAACCAAAAATTACAAAGGGAGTCCAAAGGTCTCTTGCCTCCATTCTATAGTTGTTCCACATCTAATAAATTCTAGGGAATCCATAGATTTATTCTCCACCCTAGAATGTCAAGGGAGTCTAGAGATTCAGATCTCCAACCTTCAAATAATGTGACACAGTGGTTCCACCCAATGAAGATTATTTTTACTGTTTGTGATTTTATTCAATTGTCATATTTTTGTTCAATGTTACTTGATTATTTTCCTTTAATTTGACTCAATAAGCTTGTTGTAGCATTTTTTTGGTTTTAATAAGTTAGCATCAATTAGTCAAAAAATGAAAATATATTTCAAAAAAAAAAATGTTAAAGTTAGGATATGGACAAAAAGAATATTGAATCAAAAAAATGTTAGGCATATTTTGATGTGTAAGTCCATATCAAGTAAAATGTTAGAACAAATGCCCTAAAAAGGGAAGGAAAAAATAAATTGTTAGATTAGAAATAAAAGAAAAAATAATAAATTCTGAAAGTGTTGCAAATCCAAATGCCACTACTCTTAGTCAAGTTTATTTTTGCAAATAAAAAGTTGTGTGCAGATTGTTTAAATGCCACACTAGTTCATACAATCCAATTATATAGTTTAATCATGATTGGATTTGATTTAAATTTTTGTCAATAGGTAGCAAATAAAATTGGCTCAACAGTTTAATCTGAGCCAATGGAAGCAATAAGAGATAGAAGTAGATTAATCATTAAAAGGAAAATGTTGAGTTGCTAGTCTAAATGCACTAAGGTAACAAAGATTGTGAAAAAATGTTAGGAAAGTTAAGGGTAGGTAGACAAATGAAATACCATTGGAGAATGAAAGGATTTTTTCAGAACATTGCATACATGTGCATATAATGAATGGTTTAAATTAAACATTATTTACAAAATATCAATGTTATGGTGTAATATCTGTGTGTTATCCATTCATTTGCCAATACCCCACGCATGTCACATCCGACATAACTCTTGACCCCACCATCACTTTCCACCACGATATTAAACCTCATTTGTGTTCTTCTTCATCCCGCGAATTTCCCTAAGATCTGACGGCCTACATCGCTCCTCGGCCCTCCCTTGCCATCTGAATGTTATCAGTTTGGGTGGGGGGGGGGGGGGGGTTTCGAAGTCGGTAGTTTTGGAAACCGCCCTTCGAACCTGCTTTTCCCCCATCCTAGTTATTCGAGACTTAAAATCATGAAACATCTTACTGCTCGAACTTACTCCTGAACGTGGTTTTCTTTCAATCGTTTACCGCCACTCCTATGTCGTCGTCCACGTCCCCTCCCATGTCACTTCCTTTGTCTAATTAACTGCCATCTCTTTGCTCGTTATCCATTAATTCCCCACCCATCACACATTAATATTCCATTTATCCATTTATCAGCCCCATTGGAGAATTAATGAGGATTTAACCATCGATTAACGGACCCGCTCCATATTATTCATTATAAGCCCTGATTTTCATAAAAACCGCTACACAGTACATTCCCTTAATTCACTGGATACTTGTAGCTTGCAGCCAAAATGACAGATTCATCATTCAACCGAATTTTCAATTCTATTTAGAAGCAAGTTGACATCCAAGTACACCTAATCCATTTTCACGTACACTGTTATTCTATTATCACTGTGTTTCAGCCCAATTCTTCCAATTTCTGTCACTTTCAGCTTGCAAATTCAATTAACAAAATGCCTCCTAAAGGAAAATAAGTTGTAGAAACCCAAAATCCTCTCATTCATCCAAAAATTGACTTCCATCATACACTCCTGGTCGACATAGACTGTAAAATCAATGAAATCTTTGTCTAAGTTCGATTTGTTTGAAATCTACTGCTGGATGGAGGATCAATTAGTCGATCAAATTGATGAAATAGGACTTTAGGACTCCCACCTTCCTCATTACATTTTCCCTCAGATACACAAAGAACCTAAATTTGTCAGGAAATTCCATGAATCCTATGACCCCATTCAAAGAGCTATCATCTCACCTACAAGAAAAATTATGTGCTCCATCAATGCCCAGTCCATTGAACAGATGCTGCAGGCCCCAACTATTGCACCAACCCATCATTTTTCAAATGAAAGCCTAATAGAAGCCTATCAAAAGCTAGATTTCACTAAAAGAGCTTGAACTCTGGAACTTTCCTGGCTGTAGATAGCCCTCTACCTAAAAGAAACCCTCCCTATGATTCATCTATATTCCCAGATAGAACCAAGCAAATTACCACCATTCTTTCTTATCTTCTTGGTTACAATTCTAATCAATATGTAAATGAAGCCATCATTGGTTTCTTATCTATCTTTTATGCTGGTTCCTAACCCACTGTTCGTTATAACTTTAGCCAATTTCTAGTTGAGGCCATTCATGAGCAATTTGTCCAGTTCAATACTAAAGAGGTATTCAAGTATGCTTTAGTACTTGTATATCTTTTTATATATTTTCAGGGAGATAAGTTTCCTTTCACCTTGCAGAAGCTAGATGAAGAAGGCAACCATCAATCAGTGATGTTTTGGACTTTTATGGGAGTGAAGGAAAAGGAATAATTTACATATAAATAATTCATAGAATTGTTTGTTCATCTAGCCATTAATCTTATGAGCAACACTCCATTACCAAGAATAAGTGATGAAACTGTGAAAGTGTTGCAGTTGGTTGATCAAGACACAATAGGATATTGGTATCTTTACCATAATTATATAGAGATCAGAGTCTATGGTTGTGAGCTTCCACCCTACAAGCTTTCTAAGTACCTCCCTATCAGAATTTTTGCATTAGAATATATTAGGCAGAGGTTAAATGCAGATGAAATACATTTTGTGGCTACAAAGAAGAAATCACAATTCAAGCTAAATGCTCGGGTTGGTCCATTCAGCTGTAACACTAGAGCAGCAGGAGAAGAAGAAAACATGTTATTGAAGCAAATGAAGTTTGGTCTCAACTTCACTTGGTCTTATGACCTAATCGGAGTGATTTCTAGGCTCATAGTTGAAAACAAATTCACTGCAGACCATCATACTGCTAGGCTTGAAATAGAGTAGTACAAAAATCAGTTAGAGCGGAAGGAGAACACCCTTTAAGAAGCTGAAGAACAAGGAGTCTCTACTTCTGATGTACAAACTCCATTTGCATAAGAAAATATAGCTAAACGGGGGAGGGAAGAACAGTCATCCCCTACAACTGAAGCATCAAGTCAAGGTTTTAGAATTGTACATAGAAAGAAGAGACCTAGGCTCTCTTCCAAGGTCAGTGCAACTATTGAGTTACATAAAACAACATTTGATGGACTTGGAGAAACCTCTCTTTTCACACAGTCTGGTGGACAGACTATTCAGTCTCCCACTCATTCCACCACATCTCATGAACAACAGGTGATTCAAACCAGTGAAGGCAGTCAAAAGGATAAAGAAGATGACATTTTTCATGTCTTCAGTGAAATTAAGAAGAAGAATGAAGATTTAAAGTTGAATACTTATACTCAATTATGGAAACATTCTTCCAGTTCTCAAGCCAAACATATTTCAGTCTTTGACTTTGAGAAATGTAAAATGTAGATGGCTTTCTTACAAGCTCATATTCCACAGCCCAGGACTGCTGCACATTACCAAAAGAAAACCTCCTTTGAATTTGATGTTAAATATGTACATCCCATTGACCAAATTGAGATGCACAAATAGACTGGCCAAATGATTGCTTCTACTTTAACTAACACTGCCATGAGTCTGTCAAAAATGCAGGTTACCTTGGCTAATACACAGTCACAACTTAAGCTTGATAAATTTTCCTCATTGGCCAAAGACACCAAGATCAAAGATTTGGAAGGTCTGGTGTTGAAGATGGGATTTGATCCCTCTGATATAAAGACTGCAGAAGAAATTGTGAAGACAAAAAATACTGAGATTTCAGCATTAAGGAAGCAACTAAAATTGGCAGCTTCAGAGGACCCAATGACTAAAGAGGTTGAAGAAACTGAAACTCAGAAATCTGACACATTGAAGCTTATCATGGAACCAAATCTACAAATAAAACAGATGGAGGAGCAAATGGAGAAACATGTCAAAGAGAAAGAGGAAACTATAAAAAGGGCCAATATTCCAATGGATGTAGTTCCTCTTACAACAGTCTCTATAACTACAGCTTTTGCCTCAGGCACAACAACAACTACAAGGACAATAGTAGGAGCTGAACAGCTTGTTGAAGCTGTTCAGAATCTATCTATTCCGAAAAAGGAAATGAAGAAATTGTAGGATCAAATGAAGACACTACAACACATGAAAACAATTGCAGACAGTTCACATGCAGCTGAGTTGCAGAGGGAAAAAAGTCAAATTGAGGTATTGTAGAAAGAAATTAAAGAATCTTACCTTAGAAATACACTGAGTTTGGTAAAGGAAATGTTATGGGAAGAGAACATTGAATCAATCAAAGATATCTAGCCTTATATTAAGATAATCTTTGATCAAAAATACTTGTTGGAGAAAGCTCAGGAAGCTATTGAAACCATCTCCAAGGAACTTGAGGACATGCCAGAAGTTGCCACTAAAATAATCAAGTTTCTGAATTCTAAAGATAGCTATGAGCTTGAAGAATTAGGAATTAATGACAAGACAACAACCATACTGGAAGTGAAGAAGATTATTACAAAGAAAAATCTCATTCTTGAGTTGGAGGAGAAATGCAGCAGTGTTAATGTCATAGTTCAACATTTTTTCACCAGGTTGAAACCCTTGACCAACAAAGGTTTTCCCTCTATGCTGGTGAGAAATGATAAATTAATGCCCATTGAAGACTATGTCCAAAAACTTGCAGAGGTCAGTGCCAATGCAGCTACAATTTCAAACATAATAGGTGAAAAAACACCAAGGGTTGTGATAAATGCACTTAGAGATACATTTTTCATCCTAAATGAAATTAGACATATATTTTTAGTGAAACCCACTTTTACTAAATATACAGAAATTGATGATGTTTATCGAAGGGTGACTAAGTTATCTATCCCATATAAGAAACGTTGGGAACGATTAATTGATTTACTTGACTAAAAGGAGGATCAAACAACATTCAACATTTTTAGGGATATTCATCAAAAACTCAGTAGCATTCAACATTTCCAAGAACCGTCATCAACAGTTCAACACCAAAATAGTATCAGATCGACTATCAGTTCATATTCTTGATTTTTTATTAATCTATTTTTGTAAATTTGTTTAAGATATTTTCTTAGCTCTAAGATTGTATAAATAACTCTCTTTAACAAGTTATTAAGGGTTGCACCCTTGAAGAAACATTTGTAAGTACTAAATGTACTCAGCTTTTCTTGAATCATTAATACCAAAGCAAAGGATTCTAAATTTTGATTCATACAATTTCGTATTCCTTGTAAGTTTTCCAGTTTTCATTCAATGTGTTTTCTTCATATTCTTAAGTTTTACAAAGATAACCAGATAAGAGTAGTTGACTCTCAATTCACTCTTATAAGCTTTCTGAAGTTATCATCTTTAAAGAGAATGAATTATAAAAACTGTTTGTTTAAGTAATTCCCTCTAAATCATAAAATCATCAGTATCTTTGTAATCTTGGGAATATTTTGTCAAACTTTTTGAACATTGTTTGAATGTTTTCTTACTTATGGTTATTTAATTTTCTATTTGAAAACTGTAATAGTCATATCATCTTTATGTTTCTACCGATCACCAAATAAGCTAAATCACTGTGTGGATTTTAATAGCAGCCCTTTGGTTAATATTAATATTATTCAAGAAGGTTATTCATCGCTGTTTTAAATCCGTTTCATACATTGGTCCTTCAAAAATTAAAACAAAACCGCCCAAAACAAATATCTTAATTTCCTTGGCATGATAGCTGACCATTATCATCTCAGAGATACAACATCAATCTAGCGTCGTTGTCAGGTGCTTGAATTTGATTAGTTTTCCTGGGTCAATGATATAATTCATATTCCTTTAAAGTGACTAAAGGTCTAGATAGGTCAAAATCCTTCACCTAGCGACTCCACTGTATCAAACTGGCACCTTTTAAGCACACTAGATCCCATTCAGAATCTAACACAGTTAGTCCTCTGTCAGATCTAGAAAGACTTGTGAGAAAGGCCAGTTCTAGAAGGAGACATCAACCATCTTCTTCCACTTCAGCCTTGCAGTCTAAAGATATAGTACAATTTCATCCCTACAATAACATTCCATCCAATCCAGATTGGACTTATTTATCACCTAGGATTGCTGAACTTTTAGATAAGGGAGTTGATTTTAAATCAACTTTCCTTATTCATTCACTTGAATCTCAGCCAGAACCCCTACTTCCACTAGGATCACCTAAATCTGAGTTTGACCTGGGTGTTCATTTACCTGAATATAAACCTACAGATTTCATATTCCCCACTACTTAGTCATTCCCTTCCACTTATGAACACCTTGAATCTTCTCCTTCTAAACAACCTGAAGGGACCTTTGCTATCTATTCTAATCCATTCTTTGAAACAAAAGAGGATATTCATTCTCAGGTCCACAAGTTAGTTATTAAGACTCCTTTAAGATCTTTCAGGACGTCTCCTCCTTCTTTATTCCCTCCTTCTTCACCTCCACATAGTCATTCACCCTCTCTATCACCATCTTCTTCTTCTTCTTCTTCTATACAAACACCTCATACACCACCTTCTACTATGGCATTCCAACCCATTTTATAGGAAAGATATGCTACTTTAATTTTACCTCCAAACCTTGATTCTTTCCCTCCTAGATATTTAAAGCACCTTCCTAGGTATAATGGAGAAACTGGTCCCTCAACTGAAGACCATCTTCAACCATTTCTAGAATTTGCAGATAACATGAACATAGAACAAGAAAATGTTTACATGAGGTTGTTTGTTTAGTCTCTTGAGGGAAATGTGAGAACTTGGTTTAGGTAGTTACCTACAAATTCCATTAGAAATTGGGAAGAGCTAACAAATATATTTAAAAATAAATGGGAAGTGAAGAAAGATGCTTTTTATTTTTCGACTGAGTTTGAAGAACTTAAAAGAAAATTTGGTGAACCTGTCTCTGATTTTATCAAAAGGTTCAACAAACTTTATCATAAGATTCCCCCTGATTGTAAACCCCCTGTAGCAGTAACCAAATCTAGGTTCTCAAAGGCCTTTGATGATGGTTTTTCTTTAATGTTAAGAGAAATAACTTCAAGAACTCTTGAAGACATGAAAGCTAATTCTATAGAGGTGGAAGAAATTAGGGCTGCCTTAGCCACTTTAAAAGCTAAAGAGGGAAAGGCCCAAAGAAAACTTAAATCTAGTCAAGAGGCCTCTACTTCCTCTAAGACTAAAACTGAAGATTCTAAAATAGATTAGATAACTTCACTTCTTAGAAATCTATCTAATAGAATTTCCAAGATTGAGACTCAACCTAGAATAGTTCAACAAACAGTCACTCGACCTCAAAATCAAAATCAAGGTCAATACAAAAGAAGTCCACCATTACAAATTCTTCAAAGGCCTAGTAATGATAAGTAGGTTCCAACTCCTTTACTGATGGATGATCAATAGCCTAATGACAATACTATGACTATCACTGAAGACATTAACAATATGGATACCTCTTCTAGTTAGACCGCTATTATTCCTCTCTCTCAACCAACGCAGGTTCAAGAAGACCAAGATTCCTCACAGGCTTCCAAACACCATGCCTTCTCTGAATTCCTAATTGCAGAGTTGAACAAGAGGTATCATCTTAGACCTAGACCTAGCCCTGGAAGACCTCCCAAGGAACCTCCAACAATTGAACCTTGTACCAAATCTGTTGAAACTCAAACAACTATTATTCAACCATTAAATCTGTCAACTGATATAGTTCCAATTGAAAAAACTGTCTTAACTGCATTTAATGTTGAAAAGGAGTTAGAAAGAGTTAAAATTCCTATACCACTTTTAGAACTTTCTAAAACTCCTCGATACAAAAATCAAGTCTCCAAATGGATACAAAACATCTCGGTTGATGCTAAAAGTGATGTTATTATTATTCAAGATGAAAAACCAGCAATGGTTTTTGGTCCTAGCTCAGATATGATAGATGAAATAGTGCCCTCTTTCTATGTGACTCTAAAGACAAATGATTCAATGTTATACAATTGTATGCTTGATCTTGGAGCATCACATAATCTCATGCCAAGAACTATCATGGATCATTTAAATTTTGACATAACTAGATCCTATCATGATTTGTACACCTTTGATTAAAAAAGGGTGCCTTTTCTAGGACTAATTAAGGATTTAGTAGTCACTCTTGCTCAAATCCCAATAAAAAGTGTAGTGTTAGATATAGTTGTCATAGATATCCCTCCCAAATTTGGAATCCTCCTTTCAAGGTCTTGCTATGCCAAATTAGGGGGAACTCTTCAAATGGACATGTCTTATGCCACTATTCCAATTTACGGGGGAGAACAACTTAGGTTGTATAGAGAGGTAAGATTTGTGCACACTGTGTGCAAAGAAAATCAACCAAGGAACCATCCCATTTATGCAATTGATCAAGATTTTGGTTATTTTCAACTCTCTTCAAACCAAACACATGACTCGCAAGTAAAAATTGAAGATATAATTGAAAACCCTATACCAAAACATTTTGATGTATGGAAGTTATTCTTTGATGGTTCTTGTACAAAATATGGAGCAGGAGCTGGGGTAGTATTAATCTCACTAGAAAAGGAAAACATTACACAATCATGTAAACTTGATTTTGAAGTTACCAATAATGTAGCAGAATATGAGGATTTCCTTATAGGACTGTAGTTAGCCAAAAGTTTAAAGGTACAAAATCTGAGTGTTTTCACTGACTCAGAGCTCATTGTTAAACAAATTAGGAATCTTTGCCAAACAAAACATCCTAGGCTTAGATCATATTGAAATGAGGTTTGGTACTTAGTTGAAAATTTCTTTAATGCTTTTAATTTGACTTATATCCCAAGAGATGAGAATATTCATGAAGATTCCCTAGCTCTCTGCTAGTTCATTTAAAATTCCTGATCAAACTAATGTATTCTATCAAATACAGGCCATCCATCCTAGACAATCTAAAATATTAGTAGATATTTGAAGATGATCAACAACTAAAATCTTTTATGCAGGTTATAGATGAATTTTCAGTTCTAAAAATTGATGAAGTTAGAACATAAACAAATGAAAGCACAAATGAAAATGATAGTTCAAATTTTAATTCAAAAATTGGCAATCATGACATCATACAA
This sequence comes from Pinus taeda, assembly GCA_000404065.3. NCBI lineage: Eukaryota > Viridiplantae > Streptophyta > Pinopsida > Pinales > Pinaceae > Pinus > Pinus taeda. The sequence goes on along the minus strand of APFE030466776.1, from coordinate 74,665 downwards.
TTGTCTAACAATTTTATTCCCAAAGGTCTCATTCCTTTACGGAAATTATTTGATCAAAATGATGTCCTCAGAAACCCACAGATTCTCCACAAGATGACATAGAGGAAGTAAATATTGGAACAAATTATGAGGTTCAGAACATCAAAATCTGTGTGTCCTTAGATCCTCAAATCAAAACTCAATACCTTAAGTTACTTGAAAAATATAAGGATGTTTTTTCTTGGACCTATGCTGATCTAAAAACTTATGATACATCACTGATACAACATAAGATTCCTTTAAAACCAAAAGCTAAGCCTTATCAATAGAAACTTAGGAGGATTAATCCAGTTCTTCTACCAACTGTAGAAAAGGAAATCAAGAAAATGCTAGATGGCCATATTATTGTGCCTCTTAGACACTCTAATTGGGTTGCCAATTTAGTTCATGTTAAAAAGAAGGACGGGAAAATCAGACTTTGTGTGGACTTTAGGAATTTGAATAAAGCATCATTAAAAGATAACTACCCTTTACCCAAAATGGATCAGTTACTTCAGATGGTTTCAGGAGCACAAAGACTTTCCATGCTTGTTGGCTATTTAGGTTATAATCAGATAAATATTGATCCAGCAGACAAAGAGAAGACAACTTTTACTACACCTTGGGGTACATTTATGTATTCTAGAATGCCCTTTGGCTTGTACAATGCTGGATAAAATTTTCAGAGAGCTATGGACATGGATTTTGTGGGCCAGGTAAACAAGTTTGTAGTCATTTATCTTGAGGACATAACTATTTTTTCTAATTCTGATCAGAAACATTTAAAGCACTTGATGAAGGTTTTTGACAGGTGTAGGAAATTCAGAATTTCCCTGAATCCTAAAATTCTCTATTTGCTATCAAAGAAGGAAAGCTACTAGGCCATATAATCTCAAAATAAGGGTGGTGATTGATCCCAAACATGTTTCTGCTATAAAAACATTATCATTACCTAGAAATAAGAAAGAGATTCAAGCTTTTCTAGGTAAGATTAATTTTTTAAGAAGGTTCATCCCAAATTATGCTGAAATTGTAGACATAACTAATATGCTCCGAAAGGATCATGAAGTTAAATGGACTGTCTCTTCCAGGTATGCATATGATCAAATCAAGAAATCTATCTTTGAAGCTACAACCTTGGCCAACCCTGATTATACCAAACCATTCAGTATCTTTTCCTTTGCCTCTAAAACAACCCTTGTTGTTTTATTACAAAAAAATGAAGATTCCCATGACCAACCTATAGCATTTTTCAGTAAGGTTATGAGAGATGTCAATCTTAAGTATGACATAATTGAGAAGCAAGCCTATGCACTTATACAAGCCCTCAAATCATTTAGGATGTATGTCCTACTTTCACCCATTACTACTTATGTTCCTAGCAGTGCTGTAAAAACTATTTTAACCCAACCAGAAATTGATGGGAAGAGGGGTAGATGGATCACTCAGATACTAGAGTTTGATCTAACTATCAAAACCACAAAGCTAGTAAAGGGTCAAGGATTAGCTAAGCTTCTAGTTGAATCAAATTGTAAAGTGTTGGGCATCAAATCTGTTTTGGAAATACAAGGGGAGAATTCACAAGACTTCCCAAATTTCAGATGGGAAGAATCCACAAGAACCTTCTCATCATCCTGAGGAAAAGAATCCACAAGAACCTTTATCTTCAGATCAGACCATCTCCTTACACATTGATGAGAAATATATTTTATCAAAATGGTATCAAGATATTGTAAATTTCTTAATCCATTTTGAATGTCCAGCATCATTCTCCAAAAGTCAATGTAAAACTCTCAAATTGAAAGCAGTCAAATACTATATCATAAATGTAATTTTATACTAGAAAGACCCACTAAATATCTTATTATTATGTTTAACGGAATCAAAGACTGAAGGGATCATTGATCAGTTTCATACAGGATTTTATGGAGGACATTATGCTTGGAGAGAAACAACATATATGATATTAAGGGCATGATTTTATTGGCCAACATTGTTCTTATAAGTAGGAGAAAAAGTTAGGAGTTGTGTTCCTTGTGAGATGTTTGTTGGTAAGAAAAAACTAGCATCTCTTCCACTGATCCCTACAGTAGTCTCAGCACCTTTTCTCCAATGGGGATTATATTTTGTTGCAGAGATTAATCCTACCTCAAGAAATCAGCATAGATGGATCCTCACTGCAAGAGACTACTTTACTAAATGGGTGGAAGCAATTCCAGTAAGAAATGTTACTGATTCAATAGTAATCAAATTCATTGAAGAAAACATCTTATCTAGGTTCGGTTGCCCAACCCATATTGTTACTGACAATGCCACAACATTTTCCAGTGTTAAAATGATTGAGTTTTTCCAGAAATATCAGATTCTGCTACATCATTCAACTCCATATTATCCTCAAGGTAATGGTCTTGCAGAATCATCGAATAAAAGTCTGGTAAAGGTGATAAAAAGGACTTTAGTAGATCATAAAAAGAGTTGGGACTCTCATCTGATTTATGCAGTCTGGGAAAATAGGATTACTCCAAAGAGATGTACTAGAAAATCTCCTTTTCAGTTAGTCTATGGGAAAGATGTTATTTTCCCTACCAACTTGGCCTTCCCTGTTTTGAAGTTTCTGCAGGATTAAATTGATGAACCTAATGATTTTTAAAGGAGAATAATCAAATTATTGAACTAAATGAAAATAGAGATGAAGTTCAATACAAATTGAAAAAGTATCAGAATAAGATCAAGAGCATGTTTGATAGAAGATCCAAGGAAAGGGACTTCAAGGAGGGTGATCTAGTTCTAAGATGGGATTCCAGAAGAGAAGACAAGGGCAAACATGTCAAGTTTGGCAACCTATTGTTCGAATCTCTAGCTATTGTTGAAGTAAAGGGAAACAACACTTTTGTGCTACAAAATCTTGAGGGACAATATTCCACTTATCCTGTTAATGGAGGGTTCCTCAAACATGACATTCAATACTGAGAAGTTGAAGTAGATTTCATTACTATCATTGTAAAAAGTCTGATTTATTTTACTTTTCAAACTGTCAATGTGAGTTTTTCACAGCAAAGACTCCATAGCCCAAGGAGAAGGCACATGGATCTACAGGTTCTCTGCATTCTATAGGAGAAAGCAGTCCCCAGTTTGAGCCAATGTTGTAGCATTTTTTTGGTTTTGGCAAGTTAGCATCAATTAGTCAACAAATGAAAATATATTTCAAAAAATAAAAAAATGTTAAGTTAGGATATGGAAAAAAAATAATATTGAATCAAAAAATGTTAGGCATATTTTGATGAATAAGTCCATATCAAATAAAATGTTAGAATAGATGCCCTAAAAAAGGAAGGCAAAAATAAAATGTTAGATTAGAAATAAAAGAAAAAATAATAAATTCCGAAATTGTTGCAAATCCAAATGCCACTATTCTTAGTGAAGTTTATTTTTGCAAATAAAAAATTTTGTGCAGGTTATTTAAATGCCACACTAGTTCATAAAATCCAATTATATAGCTTAATCATGATTGGATTTGATTTAAATTTTTGTCAATAGGTAGCAAATAAAATTGGCTCAACAGTTTAATCTGAGCCAATGGAAGAAATAAGGGATAGAAATAGATTAATCATTAAAAGGAAAATGTTGAGTTGCTAGTATAAATGCACTTAGGTGACTAAGATTGTGAAAAAATGTTAGGAAAGTTAAGGGTAGGTAGACAAATGAAATATCATTGGAGCATGAAAGGATTTTTTTTCAGAACATTGCGTACATGTGCATATAATGAATGGTTTAAATTAAACATTATTTACAAAATATCAATGTTATGGTGTAATATTTGCGTGTTATCCTTTCATTTGTCAATACCCCACACATTTCATATCCATCATAGCTCTTGACCCCACCATCACTTTCTACCACGATATTAAACCTCATTCGTGTTCTTCTTCATCCCGCACATTCCCCTAAGATTTGATGGCTTACATCGCTCCTCAGCCTTCCCTTGCTATTTGAACATTATCCGGTGGGGTGGGTGGTGGGGGGGCGGTGGGGTCCGAAGTCAGCAGTTTTGGAAACGCCCTCCGAAATTGGTTTTCCCCCATCCTATTTATTCGGGACTTAAAATCCTGAAACAACTTACCACTCGAAATTACTCCTAAACACGATTTCATTCAACCGTTTACCGCTGCTCCTACGTCATTGTCCACGTCCGCTCCCATGTCACTTTCTTTGTCCAATCCACTACCATCTCTTTGCTCGTTATCCATTAATTCCCCACCCCTCACACATTAATATTCCACTTATCCATTTATCAACCCCGTTGGAGAATTAATGAGGATTTAACTGTTGATTAATGGACCCACTCCATCTTATTCATTATAAGCCCTGATTTTCATAAAAAACGTTACATAGTGCATTCCCATAATTAATTGGATACTTGTAGCTTGTGTTGACACCTAATCCGAAACGGATGGGTGAACTGGACAGTCATCCAGAAGATGAACTGATCCGTTTTATTTGTATATATAAATGTATATTACCTAATGAATAAGAACATCAGTTTTCTCTCGCTCATTAATTCTGGAGTTACCCTGGCCTGACATGGTATCAGAGCACAGGTCCCAGAAATAGTAACTCCTGCCTGAGAATTGGTCAGTCTCTGACATCCCTGGAATACCTGGAGCCTGGCGCTGCCTGGAGACTGTCGTTGCCTGCAAAAGCCTGGAAACACCTTGAATTAGGTAATGTATGACTGTTATGAAGGATTTTTTTCGCTGTTATGAAACGCCTTGCCTTGACTATTCTGAGCCGTCGTTGATAAATCCTGAACGGATGCATTCGATGTCCTCTTATGTGATTGCCTGCTGCGTGGAGTTGGATAGCCGATATAAGTTTTGTTTGAAACGCCTTGAATTAGCTGATTTAAGTCTGATTATTGTCCATAAACTGGTGGTGCGTTTGCCATAAGTCTGCCATTGTGGAGATGCCAACGGTGCTGGTGCGATTTGCCATTGTGGAGATGCCCGATTGCTAGTTTTGTTTTCGTAGATGCCTTCACGCTAATGCCCGATTGCCATCGGAGTTGCCAACGGTGTGGTGCCTTCACGCTAATGCCCGATTGCTAGTGCCTTCACACAAGTGCTGCACAGGTTGCCTCTTTTTATTTACATAGGGTTTTGTGCGTTTCTGGGATCTTTGAGCACAAGTTGTGTAATCATAAGACTGTCTCGGAGAAAACATGTTAATGCCCGCTTATCTAGTCTCGTCTTCGTTGTTAAGTGCTGCACGGTGTCAAAACGAACTGCGGACCATTCCCTTGTAAAGCAGTTTTTTGAAATCGATTTTGATATAAAACATTTTGTTGAAAGACTGTCGCTGCCTGTTGAAAGACTGCCGCTGATGTAAAACAGTGTAGAAAGGATTTTTTGTGATGTAAAACAGTTTGTTGAAAGAAAGAAACCGTGGCCTGAGGACGCCCATTTGTAAAATGCATATTGTATTGGTTAAGAGGATTGATGGTTTCATTTTATTTACATTCATGATTACCGTATGAAATCTTGTCGAAATATGGTTAGCCATCTGATACATATAGCAGAACTGTGAATATTAGTGTTATATATATCTCTGACAACAATATATTACAGTAAAGTGCTCTTTTCCAGTAGCAGAACTTTGAATATTGGGGTTATACATTACAGTGAAGCGCTCTTTGCAGAGATATATGTAGCAGAATTTAAATGATTTTTCTCCATAACAAAATCATTTTAAAGCAGAGATATACATAGTAATTCTCCACCATTTTTTCAAAGCAGCAGAAGTTTTTTTAAGAGTATTTTTTTCATCAGAACTATATATCAGCAAAAGCTTTTTATATCAGCAGAAGTAACCTTTACAGAATGCACTCAATCATCTCTATGATAGGAATAGTTCTCACTGGCAAGGAGAACTATCCTGACTTGTCCCGGATGGTACAACACACCCTCATTTTCAATGAGATGTGGAAAGGAGTGTGTGTCGGAGAAGGAGACAGTGACCCAGAAAAGCCTACATCAGACAAAGAGCTCGCCATCTAGGAGAACAAGAACAGCAAAGCATGCATTAATAGCAGCGTCTGTAAATAAGGAGGTGAGTTGTCACCTTACAACATGTTCAACTGCCTTTGAAGCTTTACAAAAGCTGAAAGAGCTCTATGACTCACATTCTGCACTTGAAGTCGTCCAACTTATGATTAAACTCTTCACTCTTGAACTGCAAAATAATGACCCTCTTGCTCTTGCATCTGAAATAAAAACTATAGTGCATGATATCAAATCCACTAAAGTTGAGCTAGATATATCTCTTATTGCTCTTCTCAAGGCACTGTATCCTACATACTCAAATTATCTTGAGTCTTTACAAGCAAATGGAAATCTCAAGGATATAACCTTTGACTCTCTTGTGAAAAAGTTTGCTGAAAGAGAAAAAGCCTTTGGAAAGAAGACAATCCCTGAATCTTCTGAAGAGACTGTATGCCTCGCTAATAAAGAAAAATATCCTGCTCAAGAGTCTACAAGAGGAAGAGGTGGACGAAGAGGAAGAGGAAGACACTTCAGAGGCAGGGGGGGAAGACATCCTCAAGGAGAAAAGGCAGATTTACATTGTATTCGCTGCAAAAGAAATGGATCACATGATGCCTCTACATGCAAGCTACCATGGGAAAAAATTGAGCATAGAAGAAACCAACAGAAAGGTAAAACCGATGATACAGACAAAGGTAAAGCACCTGAATCCGCTCACTATATTGAGGCACAATGTAACATTGGAGTAAATGAAGATTTGTTTAACACTTCACTTGCTTCCTGGAAAAATGACTGGTTGCTTGATTCAGGAGCAACCTGTCATATGACTCATAGAAAAGACTTTTTTGAAGATTTCACTGACAATGTTGATGGAGTAGTTTACTTTGTAGATCAGTCAAAAATCAAGCCATCAGGGCTTGGCACAATCAGGCTTAAACTGCCTGGTCTCCAGACTTTCTTCTTGATCATGTTTTATATCTCCCACAGCTCAAGAGAAACTTGTTGTCCTTGGTCCACATCCGCCAGCAAGGTCACTCCATTCATATGTTTGATGGCAAGCTTGAGGTGAGAAAATCATCTGATCACTCACTTGTCATGAGGGGAATAGAAGAAGAAAGACTTCTCAAACTGCAAGGAACATCTGCTCATAAACAACATTTCTCATATATTTCTCATCATGAAGAAGGTACACTTCCATCAAGTTTATTATGGCATGCTAGATTTGGACATTTAAACTATGACAGTCTCCGTTTATTGAAGAAAAATGGTGTTGCTGGTTTGCCTACAATTCCTAGAAAACTTAAGCAATGTGATGCTTGCATTCTAGGAAAGCACAGTAAACAGTCATTTCATGACTCACATTCAAGAGCACATAGGAAGCTTGAACTTATTCATTCAGATTTATGTGGTCCAATGCCTGTTTCTTCTGCAATGGAAATAAATATATCATGACATTTATTGATTACTACACCAGAATGTGTTGGTTTATTTATTGAAGAACAAATCTGATGCTTTCCTAACATTCAAGAATTTTCATAAATGGATTGAAAATGATGCACAATCTCATATTGGGTCTATTCGCACTGATAATGGAAAAGAATATACATCAAATGAATTTGAACAATATCTTCGCCACCATGGGATTAAACATCAAACAACTGTGCCTTATAATCCCCAACAGAATGGTGTAGCTGAAAGAATGAATAGAACAATTTTGAATATGGTACGATCCATGCTTTTTTTTCAAAAATGTAAAGATAATGTTTTGGGCTGATGTTGTTCTATGTGCTGCATATATAAAGAATAGATGTACATCTAGTGCTATAAGAAACAAGACTCCTTATGAATTATGGTAATGGACATGTTTCCTTCGGTCAAACATCTCAGGATTTATTGGTTCCACCTGTTATGCTTTGATACCAAAGGTCATAGAAACACTTGGTGCTAGAAGTCGTTCAGTGCAATTTCTTGGGGGTATTCAAATACTCCAAAAGCATACCGCCTCTAATGATTGAAGAAAATAAAAAGTTTGTTATAATCCTAGAGATGTTAATTTTCTTGAATCATCTCCAACCCAATCTGACAATGTTGTTGAGCGGCAACTTGATCGCTTGGATAGATTCGCAAAAATGAAATCATTTCAAGAATTTGAAAATCAGATTCCACATCTTGAAGGGGGGATTCCTATACTAGATCAACATGTGGAATCGTCCTCTGAAGAAGATTCTCCCCCGTCCGAAACTCCAACAACGGATGATGCTTTAAGTGATGTAATTGATAGAATTGGGAGACTCAATATTGATTCACTCCCAACTCAATCAACAGAGCAGCCTGGACCATCTCAGAAAGGTCCCCGAAAGTGGCTGACAAAGACACTTGAAAGTGTTCATCCTGATGAAATTGGAAAAACAGGAACCAGAAATGCAAATCGACAAAATGGAGGTGATGTAGATGACTCTAATTCACCTGTTGATATGGATGTTTCTTATGATTGTGAATTGAACTTGTCTACAGATTTTGAACCAACTTCCTTTAAAGAAGCTGCTTCTCATGATGAATGGAAAGAAGCAATGCAAAAGGAGTATGATGCCCTCATAAAGAGCGGCACTTGGAAGCTGGTTGATCCTCCATTTGGAACCAAACCAATTGGTTGCAAGTGGGTCTACAAGAACAAGTACAAAGCTGATGGCTCACTTGACAAGCACAAAGCTAGGCTTGTGGCAAAAGGTTTTGCACAGAAGGAAGGGGTCGATTATGAGGAAACTTTTGCTCCCATAGCAAAATGGGCCACCATCTGGACACTCTTTGCACTGGCAGCTCAGAACGGTTGGAAAGTCCATCAAATGGATGTAAAAACTGCCTTCTTGAATGGAGATCTAAAAGAGAATGTTTTTATGTCCCAGCCTGAAGGATTTGCTGTGAAAGGACATGAACATAAAGTATGCAAACTTGTGAAGTCCTTGTATGGCCTCAAACAAGCACCACGAGCCTGGTATGAAAAGCTAACTGAGCATCTTCTGAAACTCAACTTCAATCATTTTGATCTTGATGATGCAACTTTATTTGTCAAGAAGTTGGCAAAATAGTTGTATATCTTGTGGTATATGTAGATGATCTTTTAATTACAGGGAACAATGAAAGCTACATTGCATCCATAAAGAAGGAATTGGGGAAAAGTTTTGAAATGACTGATTTGGGCTATGTTCATTACTATCTTGGCATTGAAGTAACCCAACATCCAAAGTCCATATTTCTTTCTCAAAAGAAATATATTGGAGATTTGTTAAACAGATTTGGCATGACAGAGAGCAATCCTCTTTCTACTCCAATGGATCAAAACTTAAAGCTCACATCTATTGAAGGAAAGGAATTTGAGGATGCAACAAAGTATAGACAGCTTGTAGGAAGTCTCATCTACCTCACTACTACCAGAGAAGACATTTCATTTGCTGTTGGAATCCTCTCCAGGTTTATGCAAAAGCCTTGTGAGGGACATTGGTCTGCTGCAAAAAGAGTTCTAAGGTACTTGAAGGGAATTCAAGACCTTGGAATCAAGTATACACAGGTAGACGACTTCAGCTTGATTGGATACTCTGATTCAGACTTCGATGGAGACAAAGAAACTGGAGTATCTACTTCAGGATATGCTATGAGTCTTGGATCAGGACCTGTCTCTTGGAGATCACGCAAACAATCAGTTCCAGCAGATTCCACAACAGAAGCAGAATACGTGGCAGCAGCTGAA